>JARYGA010059376.1:0-46262 GCA_030545235.1 Helianthus tuberosus | reverse complement strand
GTTGGTAACTGGATCAGACATTCCTTCATTTATTGGAAGGCTTTCTCCGCTTCTGGTGTCCATTGGAAATGGCTCTTTTTGGCGCAGTTGCGCAACGTGCTGATGAATGGATTAGATTTGGCAGCGTGATTTGCCAAAAATCTGTTGAGTGCTGCTAAGCGATCAGCGAGGTGTTGCATCTCTTTAACTGTTGCTGGCAATGGCATTAGTTGAATGGCCTCTACTTTCTCTAGATTGACCTTGAAGCCGTCTCTGGTTACTATGAACCCTAGGAATTTGCCTTCCTCCATTCTGAAGGAGTACTTTGTTGGATTCAGCTTTAGATTGACGCTACGCAAGGAGTCAAAAGTGTGCTGAATGTTTGCAAGCATAGACTCCTCTTCTTGGCTCATGATAATGAGGTCATCCATGTAAACTTCCACTATTATGCCAATATCTTCTCCAAAGACTCTATCCATCAACCATTGGTAAGTAGCCCCCGCGTTGCGGAGACCAAAAGGCATTTTCGTGTAGCAAAAAATGTCACACCCTCCAAAAACCCCACCCCACCTTGGAGGCGTGACATGCCCAGGATCATAGCCACCAATCATATTGAACAAAGCATGTAAGTAATTTTTATAAAATCCAACACAATACAACTGGTGTCAAAACATAGTTTGAGTTTACAGCGGAAGCACAAAACCAAAACATAAGTTTAATATTAATTGAAATGTTTTCCCACAACGACCACGCCTCCTCCTGCAAGCTCCTTAAGCTAGGGATCTAACGACCTGCAAGGCATGTAACAACGAGTCAACAACAAAGTTGAGTGAATTCACGGTTTCTGTTCTCTGGCTTACTAGCCCATAGGATTATCCCAAAGTTTTGTTTTGTTGTCCTACCCAGGACGAACGTACGTTATTCTGCACTCTGGAGAATTCGTATGTATCGCGGTCTCCCAGACATGTGTGCGAAGATTAGTGGAGTGGCATCCTACCTACTGAGGATGGCCGTGCCTTGTAGAAAGTCTGTGAACTCACCTTGATTTAACAAGCTTCCTGATTCTAACTCTTCTGAGAATTAGCATCTACTTTGGTATGAGGTAGATTTTAGCCTACTGATAAGCTTAATAACCTAATTTGCACACGAAACTAGGTAAGTAATTTAATACAGCTTTTACGATAGCTCACGAGATCAAACCCTCACAACAAATGACAAAGTGCGATACTTAAACATCCAGCGGATTCACAACGAATGACAGAGTATAGCCCAATTTTGGACAGCACTCAAACATCCTGTCGAAATCACGACGAATGACAAAGTAAAAACCCAATTTGAGCAGCACTTAAACATCTATCGGATAGTTTTAATCGATCGGACATTGAATCGTAGCAGCGATTGAATTAATACCCTGTATCGTAGCAGCCATTAGTGATTGTGTGTGTTAATTGTAGTATTTCGACTATAACTCAGCGTAGAATGGGAATTTCTACGACGTTTCAGAGCCAGAAATCGAGTGCCAATGTTCTGTATTTATACACCGATTTTGAACAGCTTACGGACCGTAACAATATTCCCTTACGGTCCGTAAGGGACACTTAATTCTTATAGGGTAGCTACGTGTGAGACTAGGCCTGCTGAGTCGACAGATTCTTAAAATTCTATTCTGACAACGAGATAAGTGGATAATCGTCCATAGAAAATACCCCCTGAGTTTTAGGGGCCCTAATCCTGATTCTGATTGTTCTGGAAATCTTAGGGTTTCTGCAGAATCACTTGGGTTTCTCAATTTGGGTTTCCTATTAGACTAATTAAAATAATAAATAGGACTTTTAGTGAGAGTTGCTACAAAAAATACCTTTGTATGTGCGGAAGGCCGTTTTATCTTCGTCATCCTCCTTCATTTATACTTGATGGTAACCTTTATAGCAGTCTAAAAAACACTTCCAGCGGAAGGATGCTAGAGAATCTACTTTCTTGTCTATTTCTGGGAGGGCGTAACAGTCTTTTGGGCAGGCCTTGTTGAGGTCTTTGAAGTTGACACACATGCGCCACCCACCGTTGTGCTTCTGCACCATTACTGGGTTGGCTACCCAGGTTTGATATTGTACTTCGCACAGGATCCCAGCTTGAAGTAACTCGGTTACTTGTTCGTTCATTGCGTCTGCTTTTTCTGTGCTGAGACTGCGCCTTCCTTGCGCGACTGGTTCCACCGAAGGTCGGAAATTTAAGCAGCGTTGTGCTATTTCTCTTGGTACTCCAATCATGTCTGCCGGAGACCAGGCGCAGATATCCATGTTGTTAGATAGGAGTTCTTTTAATTTTATACGAATTGCCGGTGAGATGGCGTGCCCTAACAAAATTGTTTGCTCAGGATATTCCTCGTTGGGGACCCATTTTTCTGGTTTGTTTGATGGTGACGGTTTAGCGACTTTTGCCGGTGGTTCGTAGTCCACGTACATCACTTCTTTGCTGGAATACAAAATTGCTACCCCGGTTTCCGTTGGGAAACCACAAGTGGCGTGTGGTATGGAGGTAATTGCTGATTCCAGGATCCGGTGAGTTTGACGGAGCTTCGGTCCCGAAACAACGTGTTAGTTGTGTTTATTACGATTAAGAAAGGAGTAGAAGATAGACACGACACCGAGCAGTCACTTACAATGTGGTCTCTATTGATTATTCAAAGTTTACAGCACCACGAGACCAGTTGGACAACATTTCCCCTCTGGGAAC
Organism: Helianthus tuberosus; assembly: GCA_030545235.1. Classification (NCBI taxonomy): domain Eukaryota; kingdom Viridiplantae; phylum Streptophyta; class Magnoliopsida; order Asterales; family Asteraceae; genus Helianthus; species Helianthus tuberosus. Next base: position 43,550 of record JARYGA010059376.1, on the reverse strand, counting down.
CAAAAGCTTGTCCAAATGGGACCCCCAAGTCCCTATATATAGACATCACCTACACTATGTGTCCATCCGATCGGATTGCCATCCGACCGGATGGTCATCCGTCCGGATGGACCTTTACAATATCAAAACCTGTCCAACTTTCTCTATTTTATACAATATTCAACACAAGCTCTATCTAACTATTCACACAGTGGCAGACGTATGAAATATGCACCAACAGATTCCCCCTCGGAGGTCACTGTCGAATCGTCTTTAAAACTTTGAGAACCTTGAGCCGTGTTTGAATCTTTTGTAATCTTCAACTTTTCTGCAACTTCAATCAGGTATCTTGAAATCTGACTATCCAAATTCCTCCTCAATTGATGATTTGGGTTTGCTTTTGTCAAAGAAAAGCACAAATTCCCCCTGGAATGAATCTTCAGATCTTTTTCACAGTTTACGACTCTCCTCTGATTTGCTAAACTGCAACCTTCACGAACAATCACCAACTTGAAACTAATCAATGCAGCGTCCTCTGTTTCAACTTTAACCGCATCCGAGCTCAGTTTTTGATATCACAAGTTAGCACCACGATCTTTGCATTCCGTCTGCTCGATCTAAGAATGTACAAAAACTCAACTGGCAAATGATAGAAACTTCAAATACCCCACTGGTTAACTTCAAATCCATGATTCCCCCTGAAGATCTGATATCCCGTTTACCGCGATCCATGTTAACGCACCATAAGAATGACAGATCCGTGTAAACAGTATTCTCCACAATCAGCAACTCTTCGTTGGAAAAACAAATCATCTGGTAATGTAATCTGATCTCCGAAGCATTCGTCCACAATCAAATTCATCTCCTCGGATAATCTAGATCTCAGAAGCTATCATCCACGATCACTCTCAGATCTCTGATGCTTTCGACCACGATCAGATATCAACACCTCGAATCCTCTTGATCTCGGAAGCTTACACTCACGATCAGATTCACATTCCCCCTGACAATCTGAAGTCGAAAACTACCCGAATACTGTTGCAGTGTCACGAATTTCAAAAATGCCGGAATTTCAACATACGACAGTGAACTTTTTATTCCCCCTCATTTTTGCAATTTCTGATGTCTCTAATACTGAATTCCCCCTCAAACTGAATTCAGTTTTCAATTCTCTTCTTCGAAAAACTTAACCAAACTAGAATATCACAATATTCGCCACATTTGTCAGTTTTTCGTCTTTGCGGATTTTACGTTTTGGCCCATAAATAGTTAGATAACCTGAATGATAAACATTATGTACCATTATCATGACTACCCCACTAATTTCCACAATCCGTGATCGCATCATCAAATCTATACACTGAAGCCCCCGACGGTGTCCCCGAACAACCCAACTTGGTCGTTAAAAACCCGAAAAAATTGTCAATCACCAAATTTTTTCTGGAGACTCTCCTCGTCGTTGCGATAAAAAAATGCCTTTTTTTAGGCATATTAACATCTGGTCGAATGGCATGTGACGGATGGTCATCCGATCGGATTGTTATTCGATTGAAGGACAGAATGAATCAAGATGATATGATAGATCGGATGGTCATCCGATCGGATTGCCATTCGATTGAAGACAACTGATCTTTCAAACACCCGATAGTGACATGGATCGGATGGTCGTCCGATTGGATTGCCATCCGATTGAAAGCATATAAACCTTCAATAAGATAGTGATATGGATCGGATGGTCATCCGATCGGATTGCCATCCAATTGGATATGTTCTAACAGCTCAAGAACACTCCGAATCACATTTTTTTTTATCGAGAATCTTTATTTGTGTGAATTTCATGATGAAATTTCACAGGATTGTGCACGAATCAATTCCGAATAGAATGATGTCTTTAATTCCAAAATCCATCCGTGAATTGACCTTTATTTTGATGATTTTCTCTGTTTAACTTCAAAACTCCCGTTTAACCCAAAATTGATGAGCTTTGGGTGATTTAACCGACTGTTAGATCGATTAAATCGGTACCGTAGCTCGGATACCACTACTGGTTCCAGGATCCGGTAAGTTTAACGGAGCTTCGGTCCTGAAACGACGTGTTCGATGCGTTTATTACGACTAAGAAAGGAGTAGAAGATAGACACGACACCGAGAAGTCACTTACAATCTGGTCTCTATTGATTATTCAAAGTTTACAACACCACGAGACCAGTTGGACAACATTTCCCCTCTAGGAACCAAAAGCTTGTCCAAATGGGAACCCCAAGTCCCTATTTATAGACATCACCTACACTATGTGTCCATCCGATCGGATTGCCATCCGACCGGATGGTCATCCGTCCGGATGGACCTTTACAATATCAAAACCTGTCCAACTTTCTCTATTCTATATACAATATTCAACACACGCTCTATCTAACTATTCGAACAGTGGCAGACGTACGAAATATGCACCAACAGTAATCATGCTGAACTATTTCTGAGATCGTCTCCCTAATAATACAACGTGACGCGATGTTGCTGGCATGACCATAAAATTTACTGTGACAGTGCGCTAGTGTTTGCCGTCTGAGAGGGTTACGGGAAAAGCGATTTGGCCCAGCGGAAAGACAGCTTCGTTGCAGAAACCAGTGAGAGGGAAATCGACTGGTTTTAAGCGTGCCTTGTCCTCTGGGTCCAGTTGCTTAAAACATTGCTCGTAAATTATATCCATGGAACTTCTTGGATCTATAAACATATAATCAGTACAGTAATGGCCGAAGATACCAATGATGATTACTAGGCGTTCTTCTTGAGGACCTCCTGGGATGACAGGGAAGATTACCTGTTGCTCTCGCCAATGCTGATCGTAGCTTCATTTATGCGGTCTTCGTGAGGGTCCTCCTTGTACCATATGTATCTGTTGCACTTTGGTTTCCTGGTGGTTGGTATCTCCTGAATTTTGTTCCACATATCCTTGGCTACCAAGTTGGATGTCCCACTGATGTGCTGATTGTGGGTCCAACGTTGAGATGTCGGATCTTCTCTTGCACTCTTCTCGATTATTAGATCTGTTGTGCAACAACTCAGATCTGTCGTTTTGTGCAAAAATTTGGTTCATGGCATTCTGGAATCTGGTGAACCAGTACTATGGAGTGTCTTCCGGAAGTAGATCTGGGCGATTATGAACTCCTGTTTGCACAGCGGGGCTCTTTCCCTCCAGAATATTGCTGTTGCTATCTATTTTGCCCATGATTCCGTCGATCTGAATATCCTGGGTTACATTACCCTTGGTTTCAGATCGAGGACTTGATGGGTGAATTGACAGCTTCTCTGCCATGGAAAACAGAGAATGAAAAAATGAATCGAAACGAGAAGATGTGAATGAAAGCTGAGAAATCGGTGGGTGCCAATGAAGAAACACTGGTTTAATCGACCGGAATCAATTAAACTAGGGGGTTTGAATCTGCATAAAAAAGGTTATACCTCCTCGACTGATTCAGGGGTGAATAATCTCCTTCTTCGGACAACAACTGCAAAACAAACAGCCGTTAGACTCGCCACGGGGAGAATGGGGGTTCTCTCCGTGACCATCCTCCGGCGTGAGAATAAGTTCAGGTTTTGGTGAAGAAGAAAAAGAAGTAAATAATAGTAAAGTGAAGTGAGAGTAGTCTGAGAATTTGTACCTGAATTATCCTCTATTTATAGCCGAAGTTTGGGCGGGAAAATTTGTTGACGGAGGACGTGACGGAAAGTAATTTTCGTAAGCGGTTATTTTCCCACCATTAATCACTAACGGGTGTGAGAGCATACGGATCATGGTCATGATCAACGGCTGGGGTGATGCCACATGGAAAGTGGGCAAGTGTGGATTTTCCTTCAATTTGGTGCCATAATCGTGACTTTGAGGAGTGTCTGGGATGATGCCACGTGGTCATTCGGTTATAACCGAATGGTTGTGCACGATAAAGCCTTCTAGAAGGATTACAGCCTTAATCCTATGTGGCCCTTCCTCATGTTAATTCTGTTATGATAGAAGTTATTTTTGTCCAAGTCTGGGTGACTTTTGCGCGGAGATGTTGTTAGGATTTTATCCTATCTATTGCATGAGAGCTTGCACAAGGATTTATTAGTCCCTTTTGGCTCGCGGATGTTGAATACTATTTTTCTTTTTAAGTTCTCTTTTAGAACCAGTGCGCGGCCGCGCATGGTTTATTCTAAAGAGAGCTTATTGACGAGGTTGTGGTATGGTCTCAAGCACCTGTGAAAGGTTTTTTGGGACCTTACCCCTTCAATGATGATTTGGGAAATTGAAAAGTGATTTAAATACTTTTTTTAAAACGTGGAAAACGCCATAGTTTAGGGGAAACTATGGCAAAATTTTCCAAAATTCTAATCATGGTTAAGTGGGGATTAAAGTGTGATTAAAATGGTTAATCACAAGTAGGGATCTTAATCATGATTAGACAAACTTTTTGGTAAAAAGTTTAAGTGTTAAACTCCTAAGTATCTTTCTAAATACTTATGGTAATTTTTATAAGTTAAAAATGGAAACTTACAAATATATATATTTTTAGGAAAATATATATACTTAGAGAATTTACCAAGGTGTATATGTTATGTGCTAAGTGTATGTATTTAGATGGTAGTAGGATGATATAAATAATACACAAATACATGCCATGAAAATACTTGTAAGTAAACAAATATAAAATGCTACATAAATACATGTACACTAATATCCTCAAGGAAATGCTAAGACATGAGATATACATCTTATATCCTTAAACGAATAGACGCACGAGCGGCCAACTCAGACTACGGACGGACTTATAAAAATATATTCCTAAGAAATAATATATATTTCAAACCGACAAATAAGACATATAAATTATTCGGTAATTAAAGGAATATATATCGTTCACCGACGACCAACGAGCACAACGCCATTATGAGGAGATACTACGACACTTGGGCGATTTTAGACACGAAAATATGTATATTAAATGACTACGACGACATGTCTAAAATAATATATTTTTAGATACTTAACGAATATATATTAACGATAACAAAATCCGGAATGTTAGAATGTATAAAAATTGCTAAGTGATTTTATATAATTGTACGAACATACTTAAAAACCCATACTAGTAAATATTACAAAGTGCAAGAATATAAGCAATATGGACTCATATAATTATTTTGGGCTAGGCCCAATTACCTAAATACATGGGCAAGGCCCAGTGACATAAATACATGGGCAAGGCCCAAAACATAAATACATGGGCATTGCCCAATAACATAAATACATGGGCAAGGCCCAATAACATAAAAGACATGGGCAAGGCCCAATAACATAAATACATGGGCAAGGCCCAATAACATAAAGACATGGGCAAGGCCCAATGACATACATGACATGGGCTAGGCCCAATGACATGGGCGACATGGGCTAGGCCCAATGACACGCGTGCAAGGTACGAGGACATGTGAAGGGTGAGGCCTGTTCATAAACAATTTAATAAATACCAAATATATATATATATAGTCTGAGGTTCATTGGGGAACACTAAAAAAGTGGGGAACAGTGGGGAACTGACTGAAACGAACTCCGATTGGACTCATTCCAGTGGCGTTGGAATCATATCGTCGAACCCTAACTAGGATCTCCTAACCCTAAACCCTAAATCATAACCCTTAAACCCTAAATATATTAGGGTTTGACTTTTAGGGTTTAGCTTTAGGGTTTATCCTTAGGGTTTAACTTTAGGGTTTAGCTTTAGGGTTTAGGGTTTAGCTTTAGGGTTTAAGGTTTAGCTTTAGGTTTAGCCTTTAGGGTTTATAGTTTAGATTTTACGGTTTAGGTTAGGTTTTAGCCTTATTTTTTAGCTTTAGGGTTTAGAGTTTAGGAGTTAGGATTTAGGGTTAAAAGATCTTAGTTAGGGTTCGATGAGCCGGTTCCAACGCCGCTGGAATGAGTCCAATCGGAGTTCGTTTGAGTCGGTTCCCCGCTGTTCCCCACTTTTTTAGTGTTCCTTAATGAACCTTCCCCTATATATATATAGTGGAGGGTTCAAATGAGAAGAAATTTTTTATAAGAAGAGAAAAGAAGAAGTTTCAACCAATAAAAATGCTTCATTTTACTTCATTTAATATTTGCATTTAATTTTAATATAAGGGTATATTGGTAAACTTACAAAATTCATTAATTTGTATTCTTCCACCTTAATAACTAACTAAATTAAATTTGTAACTCATTTTCAAAATATATATACTTTTTCCAAATAAAAAAAACCACTTAATTTCAAATGTAGAATAAATTACTAGTTGTGTAGGATAAATTACGAGTTGTGTAGGATATATTTTGGGGTGTGTAGGATAAATTTCGACTGTGTAGGATAAAATTCTATAATGTGTAGGGTAAATGTAGGAAAAATTTTATGTGTAGGTTTTGTAGATTATATGTAGGATAATTAATGATTAGTTGACTAATTAATTAAAGAGTTAAAAATTAATGACATTAGTTATAAATGAAATAGTATTTTACTAATATGCCCTTTCTTCTTTTTCTTCTCACATTAAATTTCTTCTCAAATGAACCTTCCCCTATATATATATATATATATATATACATATATATAACGATCGAACAAACAAACTACTAACACTATAATAACACAAGGTTGTTCTAAATATGACAAGTAAATACATAACACGAATTCAAGATGAACAACTTGTACGAGGTCCAACAAGACCTAAGTGTCTAATAAAGTTAGTACACATGTAGGTTACACACGTGTACGGGCGCTCGAGTTTCAATAGTACGACCTACGGAACGGAAACCAGTGAGTTCATGTCCCTCCTTTCAAATATTTCAAAGTTTTGTTTTTAAAACAATCGAGGGGAAATACAAGTCATAACAAACAGTATGTTGGCTATGGGGTTAGATGATAACACGATCAATGTGCGTAAGTAGGATAATGACAATAGTAACTATTAATCACTTAGTGACCAGAGTGCAAAAGATATAGATCTATTGAGTTTGAGGTGCGCTCCACTCCTGGTTGGTATACCCTTAGGAGTGCTTTTGTGATCCCAATGATGTCAAAGTTGTCTCGGTTTGGTTACTTACTTATGGCTTCCTTAAACTCCATGAATGCTAATAGCATACTAAGATTTCATTACTGGATTACAAACATGACATTTCAAACAAAAATAATAACTACATGAACTCGCCAACTTTTGTTGACTTTTAAAATTACATGTATTTCAGGACACAAGACTTGAGCCGGTGAAAGACCACGAGAAATGGGAATGTACATGACAACGAATGCCTTTTTGGAGGATTTACCTCTTATATCCCAACCTCGTATGGGCATATAGGAGACAAAACCTCAACATGCTTTTATGATAAAAACAATCTTTTGTTCGAAGTGTAATGTAACTTAATAACTATATTTTGGATAACATTGTGAACTTGTTTGAATCTTGAAACCTACTTTTGGGAACTTGTAAACTTTCATTGCAAATCAATATGTATGGCATCGTTGTTGATCTATATTTGCTTACATTATTAGATGCAATGATTACCTCATAGTCACACGATTGCGCTTCTGCTACGACCAGGGTGTGACATATAACTTTCCGGTATAACACTTAAACCACAAAATTGTCTGATTCGACTATAAAAATAACAATTTTAACTCATCAGCAACATTATTTCAGCATTTCCGCGACTCTAGAATTGTGATTAGATAATGACAAGTGACTTAAAACACTTTGATTATATAAAAAATGCATCAAAGATATCGCTTCCGGTACTATGACGAAAAGTGCAAAACTTGATCGGAAAGCATCCGATTGTCGAACCGACGAAGATTTCATTATCCGGTAGCCATTTACACTAGTCCGGTGGACTAGCTAGGCTTCATTTGAGATCCGAAACCCCCTCATACCTTTTAGGGTTATGAAAATAAAAACGTCGGAATGAAGCGTCGGTATAAAATATAATTACCGTTATGGACCTGACAACTAAACGGAAGGCGTTTCTACTATCAAAACTCAATGTCTACTAGTCTAATGAACTAGTTAAGATCAAATAACATCTTAAACCCCTAATTACTCCCTAATGATGCAATACACCCCCTAAATAATATACCTAAACTAATTACCAAAATATCTAGCATTTAAGATATATATAACACATGTTATATAAAAATTTTACACTTAACTCCCCCTTCCTTGTTACGGCACAAGTGGGCCCCACCCACTTGATTTTTGTTGAAAAATTGTTGATTGAATGTATGGTAGAAAAATTTGAGGTATGGTATGTATTTGCAATATTATAACACAACTTTACCCCATCAATCTCATCACATCTTTCACAACATTTAGCAACACCAAAACCCCCTTGTTCTTTCTCTTTGTTCACGGTCAAGCACCACCATCTTCCACAATTAAACACCATTTTCTAGCCACTTTCAAGCCATTTCAAGAACATCTAAGGTGCATGCAAGTATGGAGGAACATTAGGAGGTGCTTGGAAGCTTTATTATCTTCTTAATCTTCATCTAAAGTGCACTAATCAATTGCAAAATTGTAAGATCATTATCCACCAATTCTAACCTTGTTATGTTATGTAGATTATGAAAGTACAAAGTGTTCATCTTGAACTTCAAGAAAACAAAGCTTAAAAACACTAATGTTAACTTAAAAAGTCTATAATAATTATATATTATATGTTGATTATGTTGTTTCATGTTAAATTACGCTTATGATTAGGATGATTATGTTAAAGTAGGATGTTTAAATGGATGACCTTGTGTAATTTAGGCTAGTAGTGATGATCTAAACATTTTGATGTTTAGATCTTAACAAAGTCATCATCCACATAATCCATGAACTTTACTACAATGTAAAAATGATTCTTAACATGTTATGACCTTTATAAAGGTTAAACACCATAAACGCCATTCGAAAAAAATATTCTTTTAAAAAAACGCCATGTAAAACTAGCATAAAGATGAGAACGCCATTTATATTTAATTATTTTTGGGCAAAGGAATCATAACGCCATTGTTTAGCGGGAAGTGGACAATGACAATCGTACCCCAGCATAACAATTAGCGCTCCCTGCCATGTGTTGGGCCAGGATCCGTTCTCACACTTTTCACCGTTCTCTCCTGATCCCGTTTCTATATATATATCATTTTGATCATTCAAACAATCATCTTTCAAGAACCTTTTTATGTCACACCCGCTAAAATCAGAGTTGGTGTGATCCGAATGGTATCTTTATTCCCATGGGTTCTCCTATTCCAACTGTTCCATAGTTTTGAAAATGCAACCTGAGAAAGAACATGTGAAAAAAAATCAACATAAAGTTGGCGAGTTCATAGTTTGTTTGAAAAAGATTTGGAATAAATCTTTTTGGATAACCGGTTTAAGTAATGTTGAGAGAATGTAATAAAACCATTTTCTTTGGCATGTCATTTGAAAACCTTGTGTTTGTAAAAATTGTATAACCGTCAATGTACGCGTACGACAAAGACAACATGCCCACATGAGCCTATAACTCACCCCGTGCTAGAAAGTGCCTCGCCAAACCGTTTACTCAAGATGACCGACTAGCAGGTGGTTATAGTTCCAATGTGTAGCGAGGACTTCACTATATAGTTTCAAGCAACCCTACGGCCCTTAGCGTTGAGTAGTGGGCAACCCAGTCCTTGTAACTTCGTGCCTCGCACGAGTATAGGTGGGCATCGCCCACTCGAGTCTTTGTGCCTTGCACATGTGAGAATGGGCCTAGCCCATTTGAGTCTGTAAGCAGGACCAACTAGTCCTCTAATTTGTATGCAGGACAAACCAGTCCCGTTGTAACTAGGTACTTCACGTCACTAGTCATGAAACTCATGCACGTTTCAAAAACATGTGAGTGTTTTGTAAAACCGGTATGTTTAGCATAAACCTTTCATAAACCATTTGAGTTTGTCGAAATCTATTTGCCACATGGTTTAGAAATCTGTTGTTTTCGTTCCTCGAAATATTGTGTATTTTTGCAAAACTTGCATGTCTTTCCACCCCCGAAAACATTTATACACGTCCATGAAAGGCAGTCATTTGTCTGCTGCTTTGGATAAAAAGTGGTGGAGTGCTGCAAGACATCCGTTTAAAGATTGAATTTCTTTGACCGAAGCTGGTGATTTCATGGCTAGGACCGCGTCTATCTTATCTGGGTTGGCCAAATGTAAAAGCCGTAAAAAGTGGGGGTTATGAACTCACCTCGATATCCTTGTGCAAATCTAGCTTAATGTGATTCCGTAGTGCCGTTCCAAGAACGTGAATTAGCTAGCATGCAATCTATGACATTCCTACCAAGGAATACTTATAAGTTTCTAAATAAATCGACGTAGCTAAACTACGTGTTCGAGCTCTACCGAATCGTTAACCATACGATTCCAAGGTAGTGTTATTATCTTGATTCGAAATATCCATTCTATGGTTATATGATCCCATATATAATCGAGATAAATACTAAGTCACGAAATCGTTTTCGAGTGTTTTAGGATATATACACGAAGTCATGTTAGTCGTCGTAAATAGAAATACGTAGAGGGATAGCGGAACGTCTCGTTGTAGTTTTCGTAAGATGAAAATAAATAAACACACACACACACATATATATATTCGAAATCTTGACGTTTGAAATGAAAATAACAAAGATATTCATTTTATAAGAATATTCGGATTCTAGACGATTGAAATAAATATAAACAATTAAATTTATTTCATATGATTTTCGAATACTAAACGTTTAGAATATAAATTCTGAATCGTTGAAGTTTGGAATAAATATATAACATTATATTTATTTTATAAAAGTATACGAATTTACGACATTTGAAATAAATATAACCAACTATATTTATTTTATAAAAATAAAAATATTCTGATCCTCGATGTTTGAAATAAATATAAACAAGTATATTTATATTATAAAAATGTTCGGATTCTTGATGTTTGAAATAAACATTACTAATTATATTTATTTTAGAAAGGATTTCCGCGTCCTTGTTGTTTGGAAATTTTTATAAATGATATTTATCTCGTAAAAGTTTTTCGAGTTTTAAATGTTTGAAATAAATATAGATAATTATATTTATTTATATAAGTTTTCGAGTTTCATTAATTAGTAACTTGTGTTTGTCGAAGTGTTATACGGCCGCTTTATGAGTATTAAAACGTCGCCAAAATAATATACATACATATTTATCTTATACAAATATTTGGATCTCGTTGGACATCGATTTTAGGATATAAATACGTTTCGGATTTCTATTTTTACGGAAAAATGGACAGAGTTTCCTCTGTTTTTGGACAATCCCGACAACTAAAGTGTCGATATATTTTCAAAACGCAACAATCACTCAATAATATATATATCATTTTTCGTCGAGTTCGCAAAAATAAAAAGAAAGAAATTACTATATATACGATGGTTCGAGCTCGGTTCGCGTTACTAATAATTCTAAAAATAACGTGAAATAACTCGCTACATTTAAATTTGTTACCGGGTCTTCTGTTTGACTGAGTTTGACCTCAGTTGACCGGTGTTGATTGAAGCTGACCGGTTGACTTTTGTTGACCAGGTTAACCAAGTCTGACTAAGTTGACCGAGTTAACTCGGTTTGACCGAGTTGACTCGAAACTTCGCGTTGACTACCTTTACTCATGTTGACCTGTAAGGGCATAAACTTGTGTAGGTTTACGTTTGTCTTGCTTTACTTGTTTAGTTTGGGTCAATATAGACTTGTGGGCTTGGTTGGTGGTTTAGGGGTCGATTGGGTTAGGGCTTGGCCCATTGTATTAGGGCATCCTATGTACTTATAAATAGGATGTTCCTTATCTTGTTTCGGTTGTTGATTCTTGATCAAACTTTGTGCTTATTGTGCGAGTACCAGATGATCCCTTGTGATCGTGTGCTCTTGTTGAATCAATACAAGCTTTCTGTTTCAATTTACTACATCTTTCTCGTGTTTCCACAACGTGGTAAGGTGTCTTGATATCTGATTGTCAAGGATTCTGGACTTACAATTGGTATCCGAGCCTAAGTAGTCTTACGAAGGCTTGGTTGGATCGGATATCTTTGAATATTGGACTCGAAGATCGGCTGTTTGCTGTGTTGTTGTTTAAAGACTCGAAAAAATTCAAGGAAAAGGTTAAGCTTCTTGTCTGTTCGAATTGTATCATACACATATTTTGTTCGATTGATTTGTCTTGTGTTTTAGTTTGATTTGCAGGTTTTTCTTCTTGAAAAACTAATCTATTTGTGTTCCTGATAAACTGACCATATTGTTCGATCAAATCCCAGAATTTTCTTGATTGCAAAAGTTACGTGAAACAAGTTCCTATTATTAAAATTCGAACTTTTGTGAATCAACAGGTTGAAAGATATAAAAATCCAGAATTTTCGTTCAAAAACCTTATTTAAAAATTCAAGAAATCTAGATTTTTGGTCAAGAACATCATAAAAAGTCATAAAACTTTTCGATAAAACTGGGTGTTTGATCCTTCTTAGTACTAAGTCAACTGTGTTTGCAGGGTTTTTTTTTCAGGATTTCGGTGGAAAAGATTTTTTGAAAAAGAACTATAAATTAAAATTCCAGAATTTTTGGAGATTTGGCTGTAAAAGGAATCATTCTGGTTTACAAATATAAGTGTGCGGTGAAAATTGCAAGTGTGCGGTGAACATTTGTGTTGAAAACATTGTACTGGACATCTAGCAAGTGAACGGGCCCAAGTTCATTAGTGTGCGGCCCAAATCTACAGACTGGGCGGTCCAACTACGACTGTGCGACATCAATTAAGGTGTACGAGCTCTTGATTTGGACTCTTTGAACTGTGTGAAGTGACTATTGAACTGTGCGACCTTCAATTGAACTTCTTCAAGTGTGCTGGTTAAAAGTTTGGACTGTGCGCCTTAAACTTGAACTTCTTCAAGTGTGCGGTCTCAACCTTGAACTGTGGGCTCAGTATTTTGGACCTCTTTCAAGTGTGCGAGTTCATTCCGTTGAACTGTGCGACTTCAAGTTGAACCCTAGGACTGTGCGACTTGAAACTGAACCTATTGGAGTGTGCGACTTCAGTGTTTTGGACCTTCTGTTTGAGTGTGCTCGTTGTACGACTATTTTTGAACTTTCAAGTGTGCGACCCTGTTGGTTGAACGTTTGGACTGTGTGATTTCATACTTGAAATCCTGAACTGTGCATTTTGGACTTAGCAATGTCAGCTATTGGACTGTTCTAATACTTGTTGAAATTGAACTGTGATTAATTGAAAAGAATTGTTTAATATTGAACTGAACTATTTTTATTCATTGTTGCTCATAAGTTTAATTTTTCAGATATGGAACCAATTAACCAAATGGCATTGAGTGAAAAGACTACAATTAATCAGGACCTTGATAATATAATTGGAACTAACAACAGGATTCCCAGGCTGCTGTTTGGGGGGATCCTTCTCAGAATGGAAATTCAGGTTTATTCAATATATGAAGATCAAGGATCTAAAGGCATGGAGGTCCATCTGCAACGGACCAACTGTGATCACATACGTGGTAGATAATGCTAAGGGAACCACTGAGATTAAGCCTGTGGAAGTATAGAGCGAGGAAGACCATGAAAAGGTCGAAGTTGATGGAAAGGCCTTAGCAATGCTGCACTCTGCTTTGGCACCCGAGATTGACGTTGATGTTAGGGAGGCCAAGTCTGCTCAAGAACTATGGAATTCTTTGTTGGCCATGCATGAAGGGAATGAAGAAATGAAAGAGAGCAAGAGGGATATGTTGACTCAAAGGTTCAATATGTTCAACCACTATCCAGGAGAGACACTTGAGAACCAAATTCAAAGGTTCATCTCCTTAATCAGTGAGATGAGAACACATGATATGCCACTGCAAAACTCTATAGTTAACAAAAAGCCGTTGAATGCTCTTCCAAGAAGTTGGGATACAAACGTCACTCTCATCAAAAGAACCAAGGATCTGACAAGAAGGAGCCTTGCAGAGTTGATATCTTTGCTCAAGTCCTATGAAATGGATGACAAGCAAAAACTATACAGCCACACCTCAAGCTACAACAATGCACTGGTTTCCTCAAACACTGCACTGGTTTCTCAACATGGAGCTGGTTCTTTTCAGATGTTTCCTTCTACAGTAACCAACACTACCAACTACTTAAACACACCATCTACAGTTATGTTTCCATCCTAACTTGGCACTTACCCTGGTTACTCTACATACTTTCCTGCTCCAGTTCAACAAGTGAACCCCGTTCAACCTGCACCTGCTCCTGCATAAACCCATCCTGCCACCTCTGCTACACCTGCTACATCTACTACATCCAACTGGTCATCTCCCATTATAGTTTCTAAGGAGTTCGAAGAGCACATGGTTTTCATGGCAAGGGTCATGAACTGTTATCATGCATTTATCACTAGGAAATTGGTTGCTAATCAAATTGCATCGAATAAGCTGCACGAGGTCCATCCTGATGATATTGAAGAAATGGACATTACTTGGCAAATGGCCATGGTAGTGTTCCATGCTAAGAACTTTGTCAAAAGGACCGGCAGAAACAAATGGGAATTGGCTGATCAGGAACTTGGTTGGAACAAGTCGAAGCTCAGGTGCTACAACTGTCATGAACTAGGGCATTATGCACGTGAATGCTGATAACCAAGAAGGGAGAGACCTGACCCCATTGTCACGGTCACTGTCAGTTCAGCATCAAGACCAACTCCAAATGTCGTTTCTACCTCAAACATCATTGTTACTCATCCCGCTCACGGTTCAAACTCGAACACTGCTGCCAGAAACCAAACAAGTTCCTTGGGATCTACTACAAACCCTAGAAATGCTTTGGTGGTCCAGGAAGGAGGTGGGTTTGATTGGTCGGAAGTCGGAACAAATGAATGACCTGCAGATCACTAAAGACACTAGGTATCAAGCTTATCAAGCACTCATGGCACAAGTGAACGATGATACTCCCTCGGCTACTGAGATCAATGAGGAAACCGTTTATCAAGCTCTCATGGCTCAGATGAACGACTATACTCCTTCTGCTGCTGAGGTATGTGTAGATAATATATGTTGTACTAGTGCATGTATGGAAAAACTTAGTGGTTACAAAGAGCAGGCTGACTCGCTCGTTATGCAACTTAGATTGTCCAAATCTGATGAATATCAGATTAAAAAGAAAATTAACAAATATAAGGATATGGTGGAGGCGCAAAAGCGTGATATCTGAAAGTTGCAAAACGATCTAAGTCAGGAGCGATGTAGGAATCTCCACTTTAAGCAATTATCTAAAAAATTAACTGTTGAACTTGATAACCTAAAATCAACCTTTGAAAACACTGAGTTTAATTTTAAAAAGTTTGATGTGTCAAGTGAGAAAGTTGAAAAAATGATTAATCAACAGTTGAAATACAGTAAAAGGAAGTGAGGAATAAGGGATTGGGATTGGGATTCGTATGCATACCTCCACCATACAATCACAATTACACCTCAATTCCTATGACTGGTGAGGAGATAGCCGACTTGCTTGACATGGAATATGGGAAACCAAAGGGGGTAAAGGTCGAACCTACTAAACCAAAGAAAGTAAAGATCACAAGGCCAGGTAAAACTGAAATCATTTTAGAAAAACAGGCCTACATGAAAACGTTTATCAAACCTGCTGATGTTTCAAAACATACTAAGACTCTAAATTTTAAGAATAATGCTCATATTGACAAACATTTTCAAGTATTAGATAATACTGAGTCAAGTTTTTCTCAAAATTCACCTAAATTGCAAAATCAAGAAGAAGGTCTAAACAAAATTCAAACAACTTCGAGTTTTCTACGATGAATGGGTTGGTTGAATTCATCAAAGGGTATGGGTCTAGCAAACACACTGAATCGTCTACTTCAGTTGATTCGACACGTGACTCCTCAGAAGTAACTAATTGTGAGAATTCAGAATTAGTTGAATCCACCGATTCTAGTGATGAATCATATGAAGAAGTTGGGTCATGACAGACAAAAGTAGAGTCTAGCGAACACGCTGAGTCAACTGCTCCATCTGATTCGTCATGTGACTCCTCAGAGACAGCTAAGTGTGAAAAGTCAGAGTTAGTTGATTCTGTCGAGTCTAGTGTAGGTCCCCTATTCGTTTGGATCTGCACAGAATTGTCTTCCCAATCAAGAGTGCGGAATCCTCTTGATCAGAATATGCAGAAAACGTGTAGGAAACAGAAACAGCAATTCACTTCCAAACTGGATCTTTATTGATTATCTATCAAAGTGATTACAATCAATCAAGATCCCTAACCAACACAGAATTTCGTCCAAGCTCTAAGTCTCTCACGAAATTGCTCTCAAACAATGTTCTGGCTGATTAACCTAAACCCTAAAGCCTAACCTTGTTTATATAACACAAGGTTAGCTACTTGGGCTAGATTAAACATCATGGACTGCGAATTTGACAGGCCCAATTCGCCCCCATCACCCTAATTGGGTTTTGTTTAGCCCAAACTCTATTAACTCACTAATACAAAGCTAAACCCGCTAACTGTTTATCTATTAACTAATTACAAGATATCCAAAGACCAAATCTAAGCTGTTGTCACAAACATGCACCAACAAACTCCCCCTTGACAATAGCTTCATAAAATAACTTTGTCTTCAGTCATCTTGCAATCTTCATGTAGTCTTGCACTGTCTTTGGTCTTTGGATAGCTTCAGCTTCAATAGCTTCTGTCAGCAACAGACTCCCCCTAAGCTGATGCATCCGATCACCAAATCTTCAAAAACTTTAGCGTTTGAGTAAACTCTAGTTCAGCATTTGTATAGCAATCTTCAAACTCTTCAACTTGTCTGCAATGTAGAAAGGAGGTTCTACCATGCATCCAATCAAACTCTCATCTCTTCACAGCAACTCATCACTTTAACTTCTCAGCAACACAGCAACTTCTCAGCAACACACTGCTTCAATCTGGTTACTATAAAACAAACATCTCCAGAAACCATAAGAATTTTTCAACATCAGTGAAACAAATTATTATTATTCAAGAAATAGTTAAACTGTATCACAGATTAAGCATGTTCAATTTCATCACCAACACGCAAAACTTTTTAATCACACACCCTATAACCCGCATGATTTAAAATTTTGAACTCACTTTCTAACACCGTCTCCCCCTATCAGTAACAATTCCTCCAAGAATAACAGTTTTCCGTACGTTAAGAATTTTAAACAGAAAAAGACACTATTTTTGGATTTTTTTTATATTTTCTGAAAGCAAGTAAATAGCAAAAGCAATAAACACTCTATTTTTGTGAGAATCACTGGTAAGAAGATCATATCAGCAAAATCAAACTGTTTCACACTATTAGATAATTCTTTATTTAATTTTTCATGAAAAGCAGTCCAAGACGATTACCAGTATGTTTATCCACTTAAACAAAATGCATGAACATTTCAAGTACCATTACCGTATGATACGTTAAGGTAATATTATTTCTGATATACTAGTGTGTCCCACTTCAGGATATACCCCCGCGATCAAGGTATGCACAAAGATTCATCGTAGTAGGTGAGTATACTGAATTCATCCTTTAAGATATCCTGACAGCGCCTAGGTCTGCATATAATCTGTTTTATCATGTTTTGATTGCTTAACAATGAACACCCAAATAAATACTAATCAAATCCTGGAAATATAAACAACACACTCTATCATGCAAGTATCTTCCCTACCACATATTTCACAAGTCCAATCCAGATTTCTGAAATCTTAACTGGGAATAGGTTGAGAAGAGAACATAATAGATCTTTAGGAGAGATGGTATAATATACAGATCAAATGAGTTTTTCTCAGTTTGATATAGGTTTCTTGGGTTTCTTTTGGGCACTAGAGGGCCTCTTTCGGGTGTATTAGATCTATAGCGCGACAACGTACAGCTAGGTCAGCATGTATATGGATGCAGCAGAAGCTGTCGTTGCCTAGCACCTCCAGGTCAGCATATATCTGGATGCAGCAGAGGAGGTACACGACTTTTTTTTCAGAGAAGATTTCAGAATCAGATCAAAATTGTGTGTATCGGGACAACATACAGACATTCAAATAGAAATGAGCTAATTCCAAGTGACTTTCTTTCCTGGGGTCATGTATAATTTTAGTTCTGAACAGAATGACAGCCAAGATATCCCCAGATGAAATAACAGTATAAAGACCCAAAACTTCAGATTTTGGCAATCTATCAACGCAAGATTTAAGGTCATTAAACCATACACCACTGATGTGTTCCCCACTCATACACAGTTCATTTAGGTTTATATCACATTGGTAAGTTGATTATTTCATGCTTTTGCCTACTGGTACATCATATAATGAAGCTGCTATCACACTTAAGCAATTTAATTTCATTTTCAGTGTGACAGTCTAACTTGCTGATGTACTATCATTTCTCCTTTTTCACACAGTGATAACTCATTTTTAATTTTTAATTTTTTTATGTTTTTGATTTTTCAAATTTTTTTTATTTTTGATTTTTAAGAAAAGCAGTAAACTATTTACAAAAATTCTTATGAAAAACCAGTTATTCAGGATTCCTCATCCCGTTGAGTTCGACTAAATGTTCAAAGCGAGCTCGATCAAAAGCTTTAGTATAAAGATCTGCCAAGTTATCTTCGGTGTCGACTCGATGTAATTCAATTAGTCGTTTTTCAGCACAATCCCGTATAAAATGATGACGTATGTCAATATGTTTTGTGCGACTGTGTTTCACGGGATTATTAGTTATTGAAATTGTGGCATTATTGTCTATCATAATAGGAGTACGAGTGAAATCCAAACCGTAATCGCGCATCTGCTGTTGAATCCAGAGAACCTGAGAGCAGCAGCTACCCGCAGCAATATATTCAGCTTCACACGTAGATGTAGACACACAGGATTGCTTCTTGCATTGCCAAGACACGATCCTGCCTCCTAAGAACTGACAACCACCTGTTGTAGACTTTCTGTTCGACTTGCATCCTCCAAAGTCTGAGTCAGTGTAAGCGACAAAATTCAGATCACTATCAGCTGGATACCACAACCCAAGTTTAGGTTTCCCCTTCAAGTAACGAAGAATACGCTTCACCGTTTTCATGTGTGACTCCTTAGGATTAGCCTGATATCTGGCACACAAGCATACTGCAAACATAATGTCAGGTCTTGAAGCAGTCAAGTACATTAGAGAACCAATCATCGCCCTGTATTGAGTAGGATCAACATCTTCAGTACTTTCATGATCTGGGCCAAGATTGTGATTTTCGCAAATGGGTGTGTTGAAAGTAGAGCAATCATTCATTTTGAACCGACTCAAAATGTCATACACATACTTTGTTTGATGAATAAACATCCCATCCTCCTTCTGTTCAACTTGTAATCCCAGAAAGTAAGACAGCTCACCCATAGCACTCATTTCGAACTTGCTCTTCATCACCTGCTCGAACTCTTTACACATGCTCTCATCTGATGACCCAAAGATGATGTCATCCACATACACCTGTACTAGCAGAAAATCTTCCTTCTTCCTCTTGATGAACAATGTACTGTCAATCTGACCTCTTTCAAAACCATTCTTGATCAGATGTGTAGACAGTGTCTCGTACCACGCCCTGGGAGCTTGATGTAACCCATACAAAGCCTTATCAAGTTTGTACACTCGATCTGGATAATCTGGATCAACGAACCCATCTGGTTGTGAGACATACACCACTTCTTGGACTTTCCCGTAAAGAAACGCACTCTTCACGTCTAGTTGGTAAACTTTGAAGCCCTTGAATGTTGCGAAGGCTAAAAACAAACGAATTGCCTCCAACCTTGCCACTGGTGCAAACACTTCATTGTAATCAATCCCTTCTTGCTGATTGAAACCTTTTACCACCAATCGAGCCTTGTTTCGCGTCACTATCCCTCTGTCATCCTTCTTGCACTTAAACACCCACTTAGTGCCTATCTCTCTTTCACCCTTAGGAAGGTCAACTAACTCCCAAACCTTCAACTTTGCAAACTAGGCCAATTCCTCTTGCATAGCTTCAACCCATGAATTGTCTTTAAGAGCCATATGAATGTTCTTCGGCTCCTCTTGGGAAATAAAGCAACTATACAAGCATTCGTTCACAATCCCAGTCTTCTCAATCGACACAAATAAGCCAGAATTCGCTGCTATGCTTCTTCTCGTCTGAACACCTGCATTAGGATCTCCAAGTATCATGTCAACTGGATGATCTCTATTTGCTCGTGTAGTAGCAACGGTATCCACTTCTAAATTATCACCCAGGTTTGATCCAATCTCCCCCTGAATGTTCTGACCTGCAAATGGATTAATGAAATCCTCCCCCTCAATGGGTTCAGAGTCACTATCACTTGAATCAGGATCAGCAACACCTTGGGAAGTTTCCCCAGCATCTGTCATATCAACATTCGATCTAGGCATGAACTCACCTTCATCGTCTCCACCAATCATTGTCTGAATCAACTGAGAATCATCTGCATTTGGAAACTCAGGAATATTAAATGATTTAAAAGTGCTTTCATAATCATATAATATAGCTGGACCACTCGTTGATTGTTGAGGTTTGTATGTAGTAATTTCAACATTGTAAACAACCTCAATTTTACCAGTTTTTAGATTAAAAACCCTTTTATTCGGTGCGCCAGGTACGTAACCTAGAAAGTAGCCTTCGTCAGCCACCTCACCGAATTTTTGTTTATCTTTATTACGCACAATGGTGCAGGGTAATCCAAATGGTTCAAAGCCTTCTAAGTTTGGCTTTTTGTTAAACATTAATTCATGACATGTTTTGTTAAAACGTTTAACAGTCAAAACTTTGTTTAGGACGTAGCAAGCTGTATTCACAGCTTCTCCCCAGAAAAGAACTGGTAGCTTTAAATCTGAAAGCATCGTCCTAGCGGCTTCAATCAACGTCCTGTTTTTCCTCTCAGCAACTCCATTTTGTTGAGGTGTATAAGGAGCGGAATATTGATGTTCAATTCCCTTGCGAAGACAATAGAGATCCAGAATGCGATTCTTGAACTCCGTGCCATTATCACTCCTTATCCTCTTGATCTTTGCATCATGGACGTTTTCCAATTTCATAAAAGATCTATCAGCATCTCCGCCGTCTCATCTTTTGTACCTAAAAAGAAAACCCATGAATATCGTGAATAATCATCAGTGACAACTAAACAATAGTACTTTCCACCTATGCTCCTCACGTTCACTGGACCGAATAAATCCATGTGAAGTAATTCATAAGGGGCATCTATGGAATTTACTGTTTTAGACTTATGAGGTTTCTTGTGTTGTTTTCCCTTTTGACATGGAAGACATTTATCTTCCACTTGAAACCTCTGCATTGGAACCCCTTTCACTAGCTCATTTTTAACAAGGTAATTCATTTTTCGATAGTGAATATGGGCCATGCGTCTGTGCCACAACATCGATTCAGCTTCAGATGCTTTTGATAGTAAGCACGCCACCACAGCAGTTGGATCCTTAGCACCCATGTCCATGACATAAGTGTCATTTCTCCTTGGCGCACGCATCACTATCCATTCGTCCGGAATCTTCAAACCTGGTTTCAACACTAATGCTTCATTATTGGTAAAATGGACCGAGTGACCCTTGTCGCAGACTTGTGACACGCTCATCAGATTGTGTTTAAGCTGCTCCACATAGTTCACTTTGTCCAGTGTGATCTTCCCATTGGTCACCTTTCCTCGTCCTGTAATTCTACCACCTTTAGCACCCGCAAAATTCACCTTTCCACCATCATAATCTTCAAATTCAGTCAACAATCTCGCATCCCCCGTCATGTGCCTGGAGCAGCCACTATCAACATACCATAAGTTGATAATCCTCCTTAGCAGCTCCTGCACACACCAACCAAGAAATTAGTTAGATTGGGGGACCCAAGCCTTAATGGTCTTGGGTCGTCCAAATTCACCAACTACTGGAACATCCATCCAAAATCCATTACTCCTAACTGGAGTCTTGGATCTCAGACCTGTTGATGGAATTTGATTTTGATTTCCACTAGGTCTTTGGTCCTGAGGGTTCCTATATGTATTTGGACTATTTGACCTTTGGAAATTTTGATTTGGGTATCTTGAATTTTGATTCCAAGAAGCATTATTGTTGTAATTTCTAAAGCCATTGTTATAAAAAGTTCGACCACCATTATTTTGGTATCGATTTTGATATTGACCTTGACTTCTGAAATTATTAGCATTATAATTGTTCATTCTTGGTGAACTGCTTCTAGGTCTCTCAAATCTGCCTGGTGGAGATCTAGGCTGAAATCTTGGTTGATTTCTTTGAAAACGAGGAACTTGTGGAGTTCCTTTTTCAGCCTTATCTTCACCAACAGCAACATTTTCTGGTTGCTTAGGAGCAGATTTCTTTGGAGAATTTGCAACTTTCTCCTCATTATCACCTTTCTTCTCAGGTGATTTTTCTCTCTTCTTTTCACTCACTTGTGCTTCATTCTTTTTGTTAGGACAGCAGCTAGCTACATGTCCCTTGGTGTGACATTTGAAGCACGATCTCTGTTTCGAAGACTTCTTTTCTGAAGCCTTTGAACTAGATTCGGGTTTTTCTTCTGATGATGCCTTAGAAGGATTTGGTTCAGTTTGCTTAGTTTCAGAATTTTCTATGTTCTTGTTTTTAGCAAACTCTATATTAGATTCATTTTCAATAACAGCTGTTTCGTTTTTCATGTCACTTCCTTGAACAAAATTAACCTTTTTAACAGAAGTTGGATTGTTATTTTTAGGATGTGATGTATTCTTTTTCAAAACAGGTTTGCTGTTATTATCCTTCTTAGCATCAGCATTCTCAAAAACATTTCCTTGACGTGATGTGGAACTACTTGGTGATGTTGACCCAAAGTCCATAAGCTCATCTTCATTGGGCAAGAAAGAATAGTCATGACTAACAGGAGGTGGAACTTCATTGAAACCATGAAATCCCACACTGGTTTTGTCATTACTTTTCTTCAAGCCACCCATCATGTGTTTCATAACAAAAGTAGAGTCCCTGAACTGACCTAATTTCCTTTCAAGTTCAACAATTTTGAGTTGTGCATCTGACAACTCTTTGCATTTATCAGAAATCTCTTTTGTTTTCTCAGCCATCATTTCATGAGCTAAGTCTATGACTTGAAGTTTTTCATTTAATTTACAGGTTACAGCTTCAATTTTAGTTTCATAACCTTTTATTTTCTTCAAGTATGACGATTCATTTCTTTTAGCAAAAAAGTTTGCTTCTTTTATGG
This sequence comes from Helianthus tuberosus, assembly GCA_030545235.1. Lineage (NCBI taxonomy): Eukaryota > Viridiplantae > Streptophyta > Magnoliopsida > Asterales > Asteraceae > Helianthus > Helianthus tuberosus. Next base: position 20,224 of record JARYGA010059376.1, on the reverse strand, counting down.
TAGACATCTCGCCCACCAGACTTTGGTTTTGTGTGGACAACCTATCAACTTCACCCTGTAATTCACGACATTTTAAACACACATAATTAGACTTTACCTCTCCTATTTGTTTGTCAAGGTTGGCCATTAGAGCCGCAAGCTGAGCTTCCATTCTTTTATACTTAGCATCCTTTTCTTCAGCTTCCCGTTCCTGGTCAGACTTTTGCGTTTCCTCTTCAGCAACTGTTGTCTGATCAACCTTCTTTTCTTCAGCTTTATTCTCTATCTTCACCTCTGCCTTAGCATCGACTTTTGCTTCAGCATCTCCCACAGCAGCTTCACCATCATCAACTGGAGTTATCTCTGCCATGAATGCCTGAGTGGCATTCTCATTATCTTCAAGATGAATACTCCAATCGTAAGAACCTTCTCGTGCTGTAGAGATCAAAGCCTTTGAGCTAGAATTGTTTGAAGCATTCCTGTTGTTTGAACTCTGATTCGAAGTCTCCTGCTTTTGTTTTTGACACTCCCTAGCAAAATGCCCATAACTTTGACAGTTAAAGCACCTCACTTTGGTCTTGTCAAAACCAACACTCCTCCCTACAAACTTTCGTCCTGTTCTGTTCACGAATCTCTTCACTCGTCTAGAAATCATGGCCATTTGCCATTGCAAATCCATCTCTTCCAAGTCATCAGGGTCAATCTGATCATAATCTTCATCCAACGTGGCAGGATCAGATATCTTCCCCTGAATGTAGTTCTCATAGGAAGCAACGAATGAAGCAAGTAGAGCAAGATGTTCTTCAGCAGACTTCACACTCATAGGCATCGACTTAACACCACTACTCTGCTTAGAAGCTGATGTTTTCTTAGCTTCTGTTGATCCTCCTGAAGCAGCTACAAAACACACATCACCATCTTCATTCACTGTGACCTGCTCATTCTCACACGAAAGAAACGCAGTAGCAGAGTCGCTAGAAGCGTTGTGAGATGAAGAAGATGTAAGCCCATTGTAAATCGCTGGATCTTGAACCTGATCATATCCAGTGTCTTTCTTCTTCATACTGAGTTCGTAAGCTCTCAGCTTGCCAACTACTTCTTCCAGCTCCTTTGTCTCATAATCTGCCTCTCCCTTAATCATGAGAGTGTAGATATCCCACTTAGTAGGTAAAGCATCGAGCAGCTTGTCATTCTTCTCTACGTCAGTATAGCAATCGATATCATAATTTTCAATTTCTGACATCAGATGATAGTAGCGAGTGATGATGTCCTCAAGTGACTCATGTTTCATGAACTTGAAAACAGCAAACTGCTTCTTCAGTAGATCAACTTTGTTTTTCTTGACATCTGCATTTCCGGCATATCTCTTTTCCAATGCATCCCACATATCCTTGGAATTTGTGTACCTCTTGAAAGTATGCTTGATGCTATCAGGTAAGGACATTTTAATTGCAGCCAAGGCTCTCTTTTCAGCCTCATACATCTTTTTCTCAGCATCGTCCATGTTCACATAGGCAGTTTTGCGAGGTCTGCCTTCAAAGTCATGTGTTGGGTCTATGTACCCTTCTTCAATGCATATCCACATGCGAGTATCCTGATATTCAATGAACGATTGGAAACGATCCTTCCATGTCAAATAATTTTCCACCTTCATCATCTTAGGCGGTTTGTTGGTAGTGCCAACCTCATGCTCCATTCTCAACAGCTCATTCAAACTAGACATGTTCGACATTTTTAACGTAACAGACTGATAAAACCGTACAAAATTTTTCCGAAAACAATGGTTACCAAATTACACCGTTAGTATCGTATCGAAAAGACGAGTCTAATGATATCTAATGTCAAAAACCGGATTCGGGATTTTTCCGAAAACAATGGTTACCAAATTCCACCACTTTAAATTTGCTGGTTTTTAAATTTGCTGATAATTTCGCTGGAGAGCTGTTAATTTCGCTGGTCAGAAGATCAATTTCACTGGTCTATTTCGCTTAAAATCAAGTTCGCTGATCAATTTCGCTGTGTACAATCACACGGTTACCAAAGTCGCCTTTGGATTTACTTCGCCGATAAGTATGCTAATTTCGCAAATCAGACAATTTCGCCAGTTCGGTCTGTTTCGCCAGTTCAGTTAATTTCGCCAACCAGTAACTTTGGAAACTTAATCTTTTCGAAAATTTTATGATTTTCCGGATTCTCTTATCACAAATCTGCAAAATCGAACCACCAAATCAGCCAACTTTTGACAAAGTTTTGATGAACTTAATGAAGAACACGAAGAACAGTCTTCGAATCTTCAAGTTTCTCAGCCAAGATTCTTCAAAACAATCAACCAAAAGCTATCCTGAAAACCCTAAAACCTGCAAAACAACAATCAAACAAACCAGAAGATCAAAACAACCAAACAAATTCGAAAATTTTATCAAGAATTTCGAAAATTTTCAAAACCCTAATTTTATCAGATTTCAAAAATTTCGAAATCTCCCTGTTTTTCCAAGAACAATTCTGAACCGAGCCTTCAAGAGCCTAACGCTCTGATACCAATTGTAGGTCCCCTATTCGTATGGATCTTCACAGAATTGTCTTCCCAATCAAGAGTGCGGAATCCTCTTGATCAGAATATGTAGAAAACGTGTAGGAAACAGAAACAGCAATTCACTTCCAAACTGGACCCTTGTTGATTATCTATCAAAGTGATTACAATCAATCAAGATCCCTAACCAACACAGAATTTTGTCCAAGCTCTAAGTCTCTCACGAAATTGCTCTCAAACAATGTTCTGGCTGATTAACCTAAACCCTAAAGCCTAACCTTGTTTATATAACACAAGGTTAGCTACTTGGGCTAGATTAAACATCATGGACTGCGAATTGGACAGGCCCAATTCACCCCCATCACCCTAATTGGGTTTTGTTTAGCCCAAACTCTATTAACTCACTAATACAAAGCTAAACCCGCTAACTGTTTATCTATTAACTAATTACAAGATATCCAAAGACCAAATCTAAGCTGTTGTCACAAACATGCACCAACATCTAGTAACGAATCATCTGAAGAAGTTGAATCAGAACAGATACAAGTATAATCCGAATCCACTTCAGAAGCTTCTGTTGAGTCTAGTGGTGAGTCAACAATAGAAGCCTCGACTCAGCCATCAAATACTCATGATTCTAAAACTACTAAACAAACAGTGTCACTCAAGACTGAAAGTGCTACTACAGATCCAACTAACACTGTTTGTGAGCAAAGGAATGTTACTAACCCTGTTACCTCACATGCAGAACAAGTGATTGTTGAAGAATGGGTAGACGAGGATGAGGAAGATGATGTTGCTTTAAAGCATTTGAAAATAAAATCCAGAAAAACAATCGTTTGATTTCTGAACAAGCAATATTTCAATTTCTTCTGATGCTTTAAATTGTGTGGGCTCTGTTTTTAAGAACGATGAATGTACTAGTACTTGCTTTGATTCTATTTGTGATGATTTAAATTCAGTTGTTTTGTCTAATAAATCTGATGTATCTAACAATCTATTGGTAAAACAAACTAAAAAGGGTGATGAAACCAAATATACTCCACCCAAATCAGGATTGAAAATGTAAATAATCATGATAATGCTTCTAAAGATCAAAGTAAGCCTGCTTCGCTTAAATCTCATAATTCACACAGGTCATCAAGTTCTGAAAAGGCTGATAGATCTCAAGCAAAGCCGAACGTGAAACGACAAATATGTTACACATGTGGCATTGCTGGTCACATTGCAAGAAATTGTCAGCATCGTTCTGATAAGCTCAAAGAAGGAGAGCATCAAAAGGCTCCAAAAGGGAACATCAATCCTTCTAAACAGGGGAGGACTGAAAAATCTAAACCTGTTAAGAGGCTGAATTCCAAGGTGAAGCCTTCTAATGAAGACTGGAACAAGGCAAAAGAAATGAACCTTAAAAACAACTTGAAGTCTTCAAATTCTAAAACTTTCAATAAACAAGTTTGGAGACCTAAAAGCGCTGTTCCAGACACTTCTCCCAAATCATCGTGCACTAATGATAAGCCTATATGTTCTAAGGGGAATCTAATTTAGATGCAAGTAACATACATTAATGAAAAGGGTGTGCCCACTGCTACTATGGCTTGGGTACCAAAATCTAACTAATCCCGTATAATGTGTAGGAACGACTATGGAGGGCTGTCATTCGACTTTGGCTCATTGATAGTGGCTGTTCCAGGCATATAATTGGTGACTTATCCCAACTGACTGATCTTGAAGAATTCAACGGTTGATATGTTGCTTTTGCGGGAGGAGAGAAGAGAAAGATCACCCAACGAGGCACAGTAAAGAATGGCGATCTCTATTTCAAGGAAGTCAACTACGTTCCTGAGTTGAAGCATAGTCAACTAAGCGTCTCTCAAATATGTGACAACGGCTACACAACTCACTTCACCGAAAAGCATTGCCTCATCTTAAAACCAGGAATCGTTATTCTTGAAGAATGGATCTTGCTGAAATCTGACCGAAAAGGCAACACTAATGTCATTTATTTGAACAAACCACCTACTGAAAGCGTTGCATGTTTATTTTCAAAAATCTCTGAACACAGTGCCACATTGTGGCATCGTCGTTTAGGACATTCTAATGTTAAAAATTGAACCGTCTTGCAAAACTAGGGTTGGTAAGGGGTCTACCTGTAAAGGATTTTATAACATCTGAAAAATGTGTTTCTTGTGCTAAGGGTAAACAACATCGAAAACCACACTTTCCCAAGTCTGTAAATACCATTAACAGTGTGATGTAGCTCCTTCACATGGATCTCTTTGGTCCTGTGAACGTGCTTAGCATCTCAGGAAAGTCTAATTGTTTGGTAATTACTGATGATTACTCACGTTTCACTTGGGTTTTCTTCTTAGTTAACAAGAGTGAGACTGGAGAATTGATTAAGAGATTCATTATCTTCATGGAGAATTAGACTGGCAAGAAAGTGAAAGGAATTCAAAGCGACAATGGAACCAAATTCAAGAATGCTGAGTTGAATTTCTTCTGTGCTGAAAGGGGAATTGCTAGACAATACAGTACTGCTAGGACTCCACAACAAAATGGAGTTGCTGAAAGAAGGAATAGAACCCTAATCGAAGCAGCTTGCACTATGCTATGTGAATCTAAGCTCCCAGTTTTCTTCTAGGATGAGGCAATCAATACAACATGCTACGTTCAAAACAGAGTGATTATCATCAAGGTACGCATGAAGACGCCTCACGAAGTGATGTTTGGAGAAAAATCCTCTGTTGGGGCACTTTAGAGCTTTCGGTTGTCCATGTACCCTGTTGCACTTGGATGCAGTACCGAAATTTGATGCTAGGGGAAATGAATGCTTTTTCATTGGCTATGCGGGAAAAGCCGCACACGAGAACAAGAATACATATAGAGTGTACAACAAGAAGACAAGACAGATTGTCGAGTCTTTCGACATACAATGGCTCGAGGAAAATCAAACAGATGCTGGAAACGGGCCATTCACTCTCTATAACTATGCTCATTTGTTTAAATATTTTGGTATTGTTGATGATTCTCCTGTTGCTCATGCAGATAACTCAGTTCTTTCTAATGTTGCTCCTCGGCCCTCAACTATTACACACAATGCTGAAGAAGAGGGGGATGTTGAATTTGAGGGGGATTCTACAGCTGTGGGGGATCGCAAACCTGCAACCTCATCTTCAACATTTGCACCTGGGATACAAGTAGCTCCGGATTACACCGACATTCTCAACATAGAAGGGGAAGCTTCAGATTCATCTGATGATGAAGACACGTTGAACAATCAAAATGACATGTTCTTCGATGGCCCCATTCCAGATAAGTATGTTGCAAATGATTTGGCGGAGGAACCTGTTATTGATCAGACAAAACCGACCGCAATTGAGAATTTGACTAATCTGCCACCGACTGGAACTACTCCAGAAACTGCGATTCCTGCAAGTGTCCAACGTGATCATCCTATTGAGAATGTGATTGGACCTGTAGGAGCTAGGGTATTGACCAGAAGTCAGACAGGAGTCATCAACACATGCCTGTACTCATGTTTTAGCTCACAAATTGAGCCTAAGACAATCACTGTGGGTCTTCAAGAACCTAGTTGGGTAGACGCAATGCAGGATGAATTGAACCAACTCGAAAAATTGTAAGTGTGGATGTTGGTTCGATTGCCTGCTCGGAAGAAATCACTCGGAACTCGATGGGTCTATCAAAATAAGCGAGATGATAGTGGAGTGATTGTTTGAAATAAAGCAAGATTGGTCGTTCAGGGGTTTAAACAGATTGAGGGCCTTGACTATGATGAAGTGTATGCTCCTGTAACCAGATTGGAAGCAATTCGGATTTTTCTGGCCTATGCATTATTCATAGGGTTCAAGGTCTATAAGATGGATTGTTAAAACGGCCTTTCTCTCTGGAAAAGTGAAAGAAGAGATCTACGTGTCGCAGCCGCCCTGTTTCGTTGATCCACGGTATCCAGGTCATGTTTATAAGCTTGACAAAGCCTTGTACGGGTTGCATCAAGCTCCTCGTGCATGGTATGCTACTCTGACAGAGCATCTGCTCGCAAACGGATACACTCGTGGAATTATAGATCAGAATCTTTTCATTCGCAAGGTGGGCGAAGATCAAATATTAGTGAAAATCTATGTGGATGACATCATCTTTTGATCCACCAGTGAAGCACTGTGCAAGGAGTTCGAAGAAGTAATGAAGAAACAGTTCAAAATGAGTGCACTGGGAGAAATTAACTTCTTTCTGGGTTTGCAAGTTCATCAAGACTACAAAGGAATTCTATTTCATCAACAAAAATATGTTGACAACATTATTGCAAAGTTCAAACTTCAGGACGCAAAACCTGCAAATACTCCTATGGCAGAAAGACCAGTGATGACAGAAGATCTGGAGGGAGAAGCTGTTGACGAGACATTGTATCGGTCGATGATTGGCTCGTTGATGTACTTGACGGCCAGTAGACCAGATATTATGTTTGCTGTGTGTCAATGTGCTCGTTATCAGACTGCTCCTAAACTTTCGCATTTAAATGCTGTCAAGAGAATCTTTTGATATCTTAAGGGCAGGCCTCGACTTGGACTTTGTATTAAAGGGAATCTCCATTTGATTTGTGTGCTTTCTCTGACAATAACTTTGGAGGTACAGGTAGGGATATGAAGTCCACCTTAGCTGGATGCCAGTTTCTGGGGGATCACCTCATCTCCTTGCAATGCAAGAAGCAGAAGACTGTCTCACTATCGATTGTAGAAGCTGAATAAGTAGCCACTTCAGCCTATTACTCCCAGGTTATATGCACCCACCCCAGCTGGTGGATTACGGTTTGAATTTCTCCCAAACTCCCATTTATTGTGACAATGATGCAGCTATCCAAATAATGAAAAATCTTGAATATTTTTCTAAAATCAAGCACATTGCCATAAAAATTCATTTCATACGTGACTCTTTTAACCAGGGACTTATCACTATGGAACAAATACGTACTGACAACAATGTTGCAGATATTTTTACAAAACCGGTTGATAAAGCACGTTTCACTGCTCTTCTTAAACTGTTAAAAATGGCCAATTTCAGGGATTGAACTTGGTTAAACAAAATATTTTTATTCGTTTCTGTAAATTTGTTTCTTAAAATTGTTTTTTTGTTTATTCTTTTTATTTTCAATTTTAAGCAAAAATTTAGGGATGTAGTCTCTCGGGAAAATACAAAAATATTAATAAAACATCAGAAAAATACAAAAAAATTAAAAAATCAGAAAGATAGTAAAATAGTTTTTGCTAAGCCTTTGATACAACTCGGGAAATGAAACAAATTTCATTATGTGGATTAAGACTGACTCATGTAAGACCAACATTGAAATGGTCCGACTCTAGAGCGATATGTTGGTAGGCTTTATCCTGATGGCTAGACGCTTTGTCTGGTTCTGTGCAGAACACTAAATTATTCTATGACCTCAGGAAAGAACGTCACATGGAATTAGGACATGGCTATTTAATGCGTGTGTGACGTCCCAATACACACAATTTTGTTCTAGTTCTGAAATCTTTTTCGACCAACTCGTGTATCTCCTTTTTTTTGCGTGAGCAAAGACTTGGAGTGCTAGGCAACGTCAGCTTCTGTTTTGTGTGAGCAAAGACCTAGTTGTACGTTGTCGCGCTATAGATCAGCTACACCCGAAAGAGGCCCTCAAGTGCCCAAAAGAAACCCGAAAATCCTATATCTAGAAAACTCATTTGATCTTTACATTATATCCATCTCCACAAATAATCTATCATGTTCTCTTCTCAATCCAGTCCCAGTCAAGGTTTCAGAATCCTAGAACAGGCTTGTGAAATACGTGGTAGGGGAACTGCATGTATGATAACGTGTTCTGATTAAAATTCCAGGATTTGATTGTAATTGAATTGAGTGTTCATATTAATTAAACTGAAAAACATGATAAATTAGTTGCAGACCGTTATATGAAAAAAGGCCAAAAGAGATAAGTTTAAGTGGACAAATATACTGGCAATCGCTCAGATCACCAAGGTAAATTAGTGTTGATAAGTGTGGTCTAGCCTGAAACTCCGTGATTTGATCCCGTAAGAAAAGCTCTTGCAAACAATTGTGTAATTTTGTTTGATAATTTTGTGTGAATATACTGCGTTTAATTGATTAATTTGTGTAAATATAATATATTAGAATAGTTTACATTATGGTATATATATTAACTTTATTGAAAAACGTGACCTTGTTTGAAAATCGAGAGAGACCGTGTTTTACGAAAAACTATCATGAACAAAATTTTTAAGTGTTTGATCTCGGGATTCGAGCCGGACCCACCGCACACTTGGTGGGTCCCACAAAATCCAAATCGGTTTTAGAAAGCCTGTTAAGGCCCACCGCACACTTGGTGGGCCCATGTGTTTGAAAAAAAGGGTTTGATGAATTAAATAGGGTGTGTGACGGCTGGCACAAGTTTTCACATCCTCATCATTCATCTTCCTCTCTAAAATATTAAAACCCCAGTCGCACACCTTCTTCATCATCTTCTTCAATTTCAAAATCAAGTACCCTGATCTATTGTGTGATCATGTCGAATCGGAAAGGAAAATCTAAAGGTTAGTTTGTTACATGCTTTGATTAATTTCTGAGTTGAGTACAAGATATGTGGGGATATATGTTGAAGATCATGAATTGATGAGTGTTTGATCGGGCGTGATAAAATTAGAGAATGATCAGAGAATGTGTTTGAAATCGATGAGAGTTGGGAGTGAATTAGAAGTTTTTAGGAGTTTTGAAAAAGTGCAGATGATCGGAACCCTAAAATATTCGCAGGAAATTGTTTGATATTCACCGGAGAAGAAGAACGGAGATGGAGAGTGGCTCATACGCGCCAAAAAGTGACCGCACACTCTGGCAAAAGGACTAAATTACCCCTGCACACCTCCGTGAAATGACCAATATGCCCTTGGAGAGTGTGCGGGTGAATTATACGAGCTGTTTGGACAGAATTGCCCCTTGTATATTGTGTGAAAGGACCAAATTGCCCCTCGCACACTGGATTATAACCAGTGTGCAAGTCTGAGTGTATCCCTTGACCAACTGAAGTGTGCAGTTTGACCATTTGACTTTTGTTGACCAGGTGACTGTGCGGTTGACTTCTGTTGACCGCATCAAGTGTGCGACCTGTCCCATTTTATCGAAATGCCCCTCGCTTTTACTAAGAAATATCAGAAGTGCCCTCACACACTGGAGTGTGGGCCGCACACTCATGTGCTGGACTGCACACTCCCTTATAATTGGGTGTGTTTCACTTTTTGGGCCCGTAGTGAAACATTATTGGACACCAATATATTTTGATTATAATTTTGAAATTTTTTCAAATAATATTGTGTAAAAACAGTAATATTTTCAGAAAGATCAAAATTATTTTTGAAAAATGTTTGACTTAGTTTAACCAAGTTTACGGTCAAACTCGGGAATCTCGGTTTCAATATTTGTTAATATTTCTAACTTGCTCTGTTTGGTGCAGAAATTGGAAAATCAGCTACTGATATTCATGTCCCATCTTGGGAAAAGAGTATGAACGTGACATGTTACATGGCAGACCCTTCTAAAGGCTTCGAGTCATACAAGTCGTTGATAGTGGGATTAAACACTTGCCGATTAGCTCACGCATTTCGAGAGAATCCAATTATACATGAAGATTGGATACGTGATTTTTGGAACAATGCAACGACCAAGAAAGGAGATAAAGTGATCAGATCTACAATTCAGAATAAAGAGATATTGATTACTGAGGAAGTTATTCGTGAAGTGTTACAGTTGGAGACTCTGCTGATGATCCAGTTGAGTACGTAAAGGAGAAAGTAGTTGAAGTTTTGCACAAAATGAGTTATGAAGGAACATATCCTCCCACTCTCAAGAAACTATTGCATCCATACTGGAGGTTTTTGGCTCATGTCTACTTAGTGTGCATTAGTGGGAATAAGAGTGACATTGATTCATTGACCATTAGGCAGTCTTCGGGATTAGTGCCATTGGTTGAAAGATGGAACTTCAATTATTCTGAATCTAGTAATAATGTTTCTTTTAATAAAGGATAGATATAACTTCCTTTTCTGTAACTTGAACAAAAGCTTCAGCTTCTATCCATTTGGAGAAGTAGTTGGTCATAGCTAGCATAAATACTTTTCCACCTGGTGCCTTTGGAAGTTTTCCTACTATATTCATTCCCCATTTCATGAATGGCCAAGAGGAAATTATGGGATATAAAGGCTCTGCTAGCCGATGTAAGATATTGTTCTGTCTTTGGCAATCATCACACTTCCTTGGATAGTCTACTGCGTCTTTCTTCATTGTGGGCCAGAAGTAACCTGTTCTAAGGATTCTAGAGAATAATGCTCTGCCCCTAGTATGATTTCCGCAATCTCCTTCATGGAAATCCTTTAACACCTCTTGAATTTCTAGATCCTTAATGCATCGCAAATAGGGACCTGCAAGAGACCTTTTATATAAAGTGTTATTTAATATAGTAAACTGAGATACCTTGACCTTAAGGCTCTAGGATTCTCCCCTATGGGAATTTCTCTGTTCTGAATAAACTTCATAATTGGAAGGATCAATGATCCTAAACGCGGTTGCAAATCACTAAGTGCTATTGCAGTATCCTTTATTATCTCTATTACATCATTCTCCTCAACTGCAGGAAAGAGAATGTGGATGATAGGTATCTTCACATCTTCTGGTATTTTTAAGGCCGATCCTAAGTTTGGCAAAGCATCTGCCCCTGTATTTTCCACTCTAGGCACCTGTGTTATGCTAAAAGAATCGAAAGAATTTACCAGTTCTCTTACTATTTCTAAATAATTGATTAGTTTCTCACCTTTCAAGGTATATGAGCCATTAAGATGGTTAGTAATTAGCAATGAATCTATGTAAACTTGAAGATACATGATCCTCATTTGTTTGGCTAATTGCAAACCTACTATTAGAGCTTCATATTCTGTTTCGTTGTTGGTGGTTTGAAATTCACAGGCAATGGGCTAGGGTATTATGTCCCCCTGTGGCGATTTTAGTAGTATCCCTGGTCTAGTTCCTTTGACATTCGAGGCTCCATTAGTGAAGAGTGTCCAAGGATCCTTGGTCTCTCCAAGTTGTTGATCCTCTAATTCAGCTTCTCTTTGTAAATCACTACTGAAATCCGCCACAAAGTCAGCCAATGCTTGAGACTTGATAGCAGTCCTTGGTTCATATTTTATATCATATGCACTAAGCTTAACTGCCCATTTTGTCATTCTACCTGACATTTCTGGTTTCCCGAGAACATTCTTGATTGGAAAATTAGTTTTCACAATAATAGTATGAGTTTCAAAATAATGGCTTAGTTTAGTGGAAGCCATGATTAATGCAAGAATTAATTTTTCTAAATGAGAATACCTGGCTTCAGTATCAAGAAGGCTTTTACTTACATAATATACATGATGTTGTTGGCCTTCATGTTCCTTAACTAGTATTGCACTTACCGCATTACCTGAGACAGCCAAGTACAAGGATAATGGCTCACCATCCACTGGTTTCATCAGAGCTGGTGCTGAGGATAGATAATCCTTGAGAGCTTTGAGTGCAACTTCATACTTCTCGGTCCACTCAAATTTTTTGTTCTTCCTCAGGATGTCATAGAAATCCTTGCACTTTTCTGATGACTTTGAAATGAGCCTTTCAAAGCCGCGATCCTTCATGTTAGCCTTTGGACATCTTTTGCACTGGTAGGAGATTTTAAGTTTATAATCGCCTTTATTTGCTCAGGGCTAGCTTCAATCCCTCTTTTTGTCACCATGTAGCCCAAGAACTTCCCAACTTTGACACCAAAGTGGCATTTCGAATGATTCAGCTTCATATTGTAATGATTAAGTATGTTGAATGAAATTTCCAGATCATTGAGATGATCCTCAGCCTTCTTTGACTTGACTACCATATCATCAATGTAGACCTCCATAGTATCACCAAGTTGGTCTTTGAACATCATGTTAACAAGTCTTTGGTATGTTGCACCCGCATTTCTTAGTCCAAAAGGCATAGCAATATAAAAATATATACCAGTAGGGGTCATGAATGCAATATCCTCTTGATCAGATGGTTCCATCTGTATTTGTTGAAAGCCAGATGAAGCATCCATAAAGGTCAGTAATTCATGACCAGCGGTAGCATCCACCATGGAGTCAATGTGTGGCAATGGGAACGGATCCTTGGGATATGCCTTGTTTAAATCAGCAAACTCGACACATACTCTCCACTTTCCATTTTTCTTTTGAACTACCACTAGATTGGCTAACCACCTAGGATATTTTACTTCCCTAATCATACTTGCTTTTAAGAGTTTATTTACCTCTTCTTGTATAATGGCATTCCTCTCAGGCGCGAATTTCTTCCTCTTCTGGTGGATAGGCCTGAAAGACTTGTCTATACCTAACTTATGTGTAATGACATCTTTAGAAATACATGTCATGTCTTCGTGCTTCCATGCAAAAGTTAATTTCCTTCTTTTAAGGAAGGATATCAGATCCTTTTCAATTGAATGAAGGATCCCTGATCCTATGAATACTTGGATGTCAGGATCCTCAGGTTCCAGCATCACTTTCTTGATATCCTGTTCACTTGCCTCCATTACGTCCCTTGAAGGTTCCTGTAATTACTATGCCACTCTAGACTTTGAAGATGGCTTCATCGAAGAGGTATAACAATTCTTAGCTTCCTGTTGGTCGCTATCTATCTTCACTACTCCCCCAAGGAGTTGGGACTTTTACACACTGGTGGTATGTTGAGGGAACAACCTTCATCTCATGGATCTAGGGCCTGCCAAGAATCACATTACAACAAGACAATCTGTCAATAACATAAAAGTTTTGGATTGAGTTTAATCTTTATATATATATATTGGTAATTTGATGTCCTCCAATGTATTTTTGGTTTCACCACCGAAGCCAACAAGTACTAAGGATCTTGATACGATCTCATTTTCTGGGATATTCATTTTCTTCAGCACATCAACCAAGCTTCCTCCGCCTATGAGAATCCAGCGAACAAAATGGTTAGTGATAAATAGTGTTATAACTAAACCGTCGTGGTGAGGATCTTGGATATTGACCCTGGCATCCTCGTCAAAGGATATTATTTTCAGATCTGTCGACGTGGAAGTCCTGATAGGTCTATCACCATTCTCCAACTTGGTTTCCTTTGCATGTCTCTTAGCTGCCGAAAAGGAGGTGTCGCAAATGTCTGATCCTCCTGAGATAAAGTTGATCACTTGGGCATCGGCTGGAGGTGGAGCTGCTCTCTCTGGGACATTTTCAGGATCTTGGATCCTTGGTTTCTTTCTGCCTAGCAGTTCTTTCAAATGCCCCTTGCTAAGAAGATAACCTATCTCTCTCCTTAGTGCAATGCATTCGTCTGTCAAATGCCCAAAATCCTCATGGTATGCATACCACTTAGACTTATCCTTGAAGGAGTTTGACTTTTCGTTTTTCTATGGCCACATTGCTTTCTCACCTAAGTTCTACAAAGCAAGCATTAGTTCACTATTATTAACAGAGAAACAATATTCAGATATCCTAGGATATTCTTCCTTATCTTCATCTTGTTCCACCAGGTGAACATTTTGATTACCAGGTTTCGAGTATGGCTTGGATCTGTTATTCTTATAGAAAGATCCTTGTTTCTTGTCATTATACTCATGCTTAGTAGAACCACTAAGCCTCTTAAATTCTTTTGTCATCCGCTAGCGTGATGAATCTCAATGCCCTATTTCTAACTTCATCTAAATTCCTACATGGGGTCATGACAAGGTCATCATAAAAGGGAGAATCCTTTTGCAATCCCATCTTAAATGCTTCAACAGCAGTTGCAATATCAAGATTTGGGATCTCTAAGGATTCTCTACAAAACTTGGTAACATAATCCCTAAGGGATTCATCACAAGCTTGGGTAATATACAAGTCGCTAGTTAACCTTTCAAATGTTCAACTACAGGAAAACTGGTTATTAAACAGGTTAACTAAATGTGAAAATGAAGTTATAGAATAAGGAGGAAGACCTAGCAGCCATTTTAATGTTGATCCAGTGAGTGTGGATCCAAAGCCTTTGCATAGGCAAGCCTCTTTCAGCCTTTCAGGAATGGGGTTTATCTCCACTCTTTCCCTGTATTGTGCCACATGCTCTTCTGGATCGGTTGTGCCATCATACAACTTCATGTTGGGGGTTTGAAAGCGCTTGGGATCTCTGCATTGCATATTGGTGGTGTAAAATGAGATATCCTATGGTTTACATCTGGAATTTGAGGAATAGGCTTGACTACTCCTGGGATGCTGGATATCATATCCTTGAGCTTTTGCAACTCCCTGGCCATAGCCTGATTGATCCCTGCATCCTGCATAAAACCATAGTTAGTATCAAAAGATGTATTATGGAAATTGTTACCTCCTAGTTACGTGAAGGTGGCATTCTAGAAGGGTATCTAAGATAAGACATGTCTGTTGTTATAGTTGGGCCTAAGGAAGCAATAGTCTGCATGGGGATGAAATCCCCTTCATGGATTCAGAGCTTCTCAGTGGTTGTCTCCCTAATAATCCTTGATCCTGAAAGACATTGGATCCAGGAAAGGTCTGTGTTGAAGGTCTTGGTGGATAATCCATGGATCCTTGAACTCAAGCTGAGGATCCTTGTTGATTGAAATATGATCCTTGAGGCTGGAACATCTCCATGTATCCTTCTGAATGGGGGAAGGATCCTTGAGGCTGAGTCATCGCCATTGATCATTGCTGGTAGATGGAGGATCCTTGAGGCTATATGATGGATCCTCTGGATTGCTGAGCTGTTGATGTTGGAGTGACAACATCCAACACCCTCGGCATAAATGGAGACTGGTCCTCTGTTGGCCTCTTTTGTTTCTTGATATCTTCGATCTCACGTAGGATCTTTTGGTTGGTCTTGTTCTACTACTCCCTATAGCTTTTCATCTACGAATACAAAATAGAAAGTTCATTATCAGTATTAGTAGAGGAAGAAGTAGCAGAAGTTTTGGATCCCTGGAATACAGATGATGTATTCTTTTGAGCATTTTCAACATTCTTCTGGAATGGTGGGGGAATAAGAGGCAACGACATAGCAGTTTGAGATGAGGTAACCGCTGACATGGCAGTTGAAGTAGATTTCCCCTGAGAGGCCATGGAATTGAGGAGAATGAATAGAAATTAACGAAAATCTTAGAATTGAAGCACCACTTACCCCACAGTGGGCATCAAATTGTTTTGGTCAAAAATATGATTAAGGATAATGTAACCAAATTTGTTAAGTGAGGTAGAGTGTTCAGGTGATGAACAATGAAAAATACGAATGCTTGATGAATGAAATGATGAATACAACGATTTGTATGAGGAAAAACCCTTGATCACTAGTAGATCGCCTGCATACAAACCTCAAATAGTGAAAACTATCACTATAAACTATATTGCACAATGAAAATTACAAATTCGGATGTTGATCAAGTGTGGTACAATGATTGTTTGCTAAAGTGTTTGTAAGCTTCTGATTGTAGTGTGTGTATGCGAAAATTGGAATGTGTGAATGGCCCTCATAACACTTAATCAACCCCTTTTGAAAGAAACTAACAACTAGGTCCGATTTTCTTGAAAGATCACGTCCAAGCTCCATGAACATTATTGGAATTCATCATGTGCAGCATCTCCAGCGAATAATGACCGAGATTCCAGCTAAGACTTAGTCCACGTTCGTCTATAACATGCATACGAATATTAGAAAACATAGAGAACAATTGTTAGATAACATAAGTAATAATAAGGATCCTTGATCCTCAGGCTCACTACACCATCCGCTAAGGATAAGTGATCTAGGAAACATCTCATGATAGATGATCCACAATTAGCAAAACATATGCCCTAACACCACCTATTTCAACATGTTGAAGTATGAAAGTCTAGTGGGTGCATGTTGGAATGATGATAAAACCTAAGGTAACACATAACAAACATAATTTGTGAAAACATAAGACATTAGAAACTTTAATTTTAATTACAAAAATATTAATCAGAGCTACTATAAATTATAACATCAATATGGTTGGTCGCCGGTAGTTAACTATTGGACATCCTTAGTGCGTTGTCGCCACTGTCATTACATCGTCTTTCGGTACACTATTGTTGACCTTTCTTTGAAACTACCGACAGGGAGGACAATGTTTGAACACCAGCGGCCATGACCTTGTTTAGTCATCGCTAGTATTTTACATGTTAAGAAAAGACGAGCTTTGACACCCGCGACAGTGGTGTAAAACCGGTGCAACTGCCGATGACGGTAGCAGTAGGAACACCATTAGAGGCGACAACGTTTTGGAAATACAGGAGGTTGTGGGCAAGTGGCGCAGTTTCGTTTGACCTAAAAACTGTCACTCGACTTTATATTAGTGGTGTTGCCGCTAGTTTTTTTAGACCATGCGTAGTCGTTAGCCCAATAATGCCCCCACCCTGGGGCGTTTTCTGCCATGTGGCAGTCCAGTCAACATAGGGGCATTATTGGGTGTTATTGCAAAAGTGGCGTAGTGGGAATAATGCCCAATAACGCCTCTTCCAATCATTACACAATTATTTTTTTAATTAAAAACTTAAAATACTTCATTAAATTTTTAAAAAATACAATACTAGAAATAAAAAAATAAAAACCGACTAAATTAAAAAAAATACATAAGTTTTCGTCTTCGCTTTCTTCATCCTCGCCAACTTCGTCTTACTCGTCCTCCGTTTCTTCTTCACCCTCAGGGGGGACATACCGAACCGACCATGCGTGTTGTACCAAACCACCCGTTAACGCGAAATGGTACGGTTCGTAACGCAATTCTCGTGCATTATTCACTCTTTCTTCCATTGACGCCTGTGGATGCTCCTCCTGAACGGCTTCCGGTACATAATTCTGGCATATCGCCTTTCCTTCGTCTTCCAAAATCATGTTGTGCATGATTATATAGGCGTACATAGCATCTCTCATTTTTTGCTTGGTCCATGCACGACAAGGATTTCTCAAATACTGCCATCGTTGTTTAAGAACCCCAAAGCATTTCTCAATGTCTTTTCGTGAAGACTATTGAACCTTTTTAAGGTGTGCTCTTTTTTCATAGATAGGATCAGTAAACGTCTTCACGACAATCGAATACCTAGGATAAATTCCGTCACACAAATAATATCCATGAGGGTAGTAGTTTCCGTTTGCGTAAAAAGACGCTTTTGGAGCTCTACCAGAAATCCAGTCCTCTAACAACGGAGATTGTTCAAAAACATTTATATCATTGCATGACCCGACCACGCCAAAGTAAGCCGACCAAACCCAAAGGTCCCGTGAGGCAACCGCCTGAAGGATAACCGTAGGTCCTTTTTGGTCACCCCGTGTGTGTTGACCTCGCCATGCGGTCGGGCAGTTATCCTATCGCCAATGCATGCAATCCAAGCTCCCGATCATACCAGGCAAACCATGCTCAGCAGAATGTACCTCGTAGATCTTTTGAAGGTCGTCCCATGTGGGCGTTCTAAGATAACGCGCACCATACAAATCAATTGTACCTTTATAAAAAACGTATACAAACATAATCTAAAAAGAATAACACTTGTAAACATTATAGTAAAGTATATGAATTGTACCGCGACAAAAATGCTCCAAGATGTCTCGAGTTGTTTTCTCGGCCATTTTTAAATACTCGTCATTGATGTCGGTTGTGTTTCCGCAAGCAAGGACTCGTAGCGCCGACGTACACTTTTGAATACCGGTAAATCCAAGTATCCCTTTCGCATCCGCTTTTTTGTATAAAATAATCATAGTTGGTTTCCAAGTCATCGACGATGCGTAGAAACAAACGCTTACTCATTCGCAAACGATGCCTAAAAATTTCTGTGTTCGAAAATGTCGGCGCCTCATCAAAATAATCTTTCATCAACCGATCGTGTGCCGCGCGTCGGTCTCGTTCAATATAATCTCTTGTTTTAATTTCAGGTTCGGGCCGACGACAATGCTTCACATATCTCACCGCTAGTTGACAAGCACTCGTAACCGCCTCTTGCTCGACCTTCTCATCGGTGGATTCATCGCCGTCCGCAAAAAACTCTTTGTAGTAAAAATTCACCATGGAAGAGGAACTAGGGGAATCCATTTTTTATAAAATGGTAGTATTGTATGTCACACCCCTTTCTGTGGCGGAAGCACGAGGTGTGATCATGAAAGGTTCTCATTGCATACGAAAGGTAAACATGCTATATGCTCGTAAAAACATCAAATACCATAATTTGAAAACATAAGTTTAGCGTTTACATCGCTAAGTCGCATAAAACATTGTCTTAAAAGTTTACAACTTTATTTAAAGATAAACAATAGCGACATCCACAAGCATAAGCGAGACCGCGCGCACATCCATCCTAGTTACCTGAAATACATGTGAGTTTTGGAAAAACGTCAACATAATGTTGGTGTGAATTCATGCAGTTTTGTATTTCACGTTTGTATACTTTGTATGAAAACATAGTTTGAGAATAAATCAAGTTTTCATATATAAATCCAGTTTCATGTGTACACCACGTACTCATGTATAATTCAATTTCTTCTTGAGTACCCCACGTACTCAAGTATAATTCCCATTTTTCTTGAGTACCCCACGTACTTCAAGTATAATTCAATTTCTTCTTGAGTACCCCACGTACTCAAGTATAATTCAATCTTTTCTTGAGTACCCCACGTACTCAAGTATTCATCAATTTTTAGTATGGTATGACTTTTATGTAAATAAAGTATTCCTGTAAGTTTCAGGATTGTTAATGGGTTGCAAAGCCATTAACATGTGACACGACATAGGAAGTCACCAAACCTAAGGCATTTAATTGGTATATCTGAGACACAAAAGCACTACTCGATTCTCGCCCTCACCGAGAGTGTGGCTGCCAGGCACCCGTTAGATCTAACCTTTTGTTCTGCGGTCTAGGTATATTGTTGATTAATGGTGCTTCTGTACCCTATTCGTGACACTATTTCTCATAACGCATCCTACTTGGTTCTCGTCCTCACCAAGCGCGTTTCTTGTTATCATTTCTCATAACGCATCCTACTTGGTTCTCGTCCTCACCAAGTGCGTTTCTCATATTCTATTATTTCGTCACACTTGGTTCTCGTTCTTACCAAGTGTACTTCTTGTATTCTTATATTTCGTCACACTTGGTTCTCGTTCTCACCAAGTGTACTTCTTGTATTTATATTTCGTCACACTTGATTCTCGTTCTCACCAAGTGTGCTTCTTATATTTATATCATACCAATTATAAATATTGTACATTTGTACATGTATTTCACCCCCGAAGTTATAAAAACTGAAAACAGTTAAAGAGAAAAGGGGGAGCATGAACTCACAACTTTGCGTTCCTGTGCGTCGTAAACTTCACCGGATTTGCTTAATTAACGTCGTAACCTATACGCGTTTTCTTAACGTTAGTCACTAGACTTGCGTCACACAAGTACAGTCACTCTCTTTTGTATATATTCTTGTGTTAAAAATATTCTATATTTTTAACTACGTATCTTACTTATATTATTTTCTCTAAAATTAATATAAGTATCTCGTGTTTTGCACTTTGCACCCGAATTATGTATCTTGTATGTTGTATGTGTATTTTTATGTTTATACTCCTCA
>JARYGA010059375.1:0-12363 GCA_030545235.1 Helianthus tuberosus | reverse complement strand
GACCATCTTCCTTTGATTGAATTTTCATACAACAACAGTTATCATTCGAGCATCCAAGTCGCGCCTTTTGAGGCCTTATATGGAAGGAAGTGCAGAACGCCTATTTGTTGGGCAAAAGTTGGAGAAACCCAACTATCAGGACCTGAAATAGTCCTTGAGACGACAGATAAGATTGTTCAGATCCGTGATCGTCTAAAAGCTGCCAGGGATAGGCAGAAGAGCTACACAGATAAGAGGTGCAAACCTCTGAAATTTGAGGTAGGTGATAAAGTATTACTTAAAGTGTCACCCTAGAAAGGAGTGATGAGATTTGGTAAAAAGGGCAAGCTGAGCCCAAGATATATTGGACCCTTCGAGATTATCGAATGTGTCGGGACCGTGGCCTATAAGCTGAATCTACTTGAAGAGCTTAGCGAAATTCACAATGTGTTCCACATCTGCAATTTAAAAAATGTCTAGCTGATGAGTCGCTAGCAATGTCTCATAAAGACATGCGGATTGACGAAAGTCTGAAGTTTATTGAAAAACCTTTATCAATCGAGGATCGACAGGTTAAAAAGCTTCGAAGAAAGAATGTGCCAATCGTAAAAGTGAAATGGGATGCCCGTAGAGGTCCAGAATATACGTTGGAAGTTGAATCCACGATGCGACAGAAGTACCCTTATTTATTTCAGTAAATCTCGAGGTCGAGATTTCTTTTAAGGGGTGAGGATGTAACACCTCGCAAAAACATGACCAATGAAGTAATGACACGTGTCGTAAATCTTAATCGAATAATAAAAGTTCTTTAAAAGAATACAAAAGTCATCATGCAAATCCTTGCCTCTGAATGGCTATTTATCAGAATCTGGACCTTGTTATAATAAATGCATATCCCTAAAACGACTAATCATGAATGACAAAAGTTGCATGGTCAAATGTAAAAGTTTTCAAAATTTTGTCTTCTGGTCAAAGCTTACGGACTGTAAAGGGTCCAGTTTATGGTCCATAAGGACTGTAACTGGGCGATACAAATTCAAAAGCGGTTACGGACCGTAAAGGCTCAGGCTTACGGTCCGTAAAGACTGTATCTGGGCAGTAAAATGGATAGCTGCAGGTTGTCGCCTTCTACACCCCTTTTCTCGAAACCAGCTGCATGTTGATGGTATTGTCATGCCCTTAGATCATCTGGGGACACTTGGATTGATCCTAATTCACCATCTTCTTCTATAAATAGGCTCCTCATTCTTCATTTGAGACTTACACTTTCAAAAAACTGAGTTTTTACTCTCTTGCTGCATTCCCTGGAGCTTCCCTAGTTCTAAAGGAGCCTCCTCTAAGTTCAAACTTCGTGCTAGGACCTTGTGTAAGTGTTCCTAGCTTCTCTTGTTCGGTTTTTAGATCAAAAGTCAAAGTTGTCGTAAATACGCTTTGACCTTTAGTTTAAACTTTATCGGTCCAGCCATTATTCGAAACGAAAGTGGCTACGTGATTGTAATTGGCTAGGTGATAATCCCTCAAAAGGGCACCTCCTAATTACCATGTTTACTTAGTTAATTGTCGGGTCAACTTAATTAACATAAAAAGTCAAAGCGGTCAGTTTTTAAATAAAATCAAATCTGATAATGTAGAGATTATAAAATATGTTTTATCACTTTAATAACTTGGTAAATATTATTAGAACATGTCTAGGCATGTTCAACCCGACAATTCTGAGTTTAGGCTCGGTTCGCAACCAAAAGTCGCAAAAGTTGACTTTTGCTTTGACTTTCAGTTCTGACCCGAATTAGCTTAGTGTCTTTATCCCTTAAGGTTCCTTGTGACCATATTATGTGTTAATATAACCCTCTGAGGTTATACTACCTGGTCCCCTTAGTAATCTGAGTTTATTGCTTGTTTCCGTTATTATGCTTAAAAGTTTAACCAATATGCCCTTATGTTCTAAAAACGACATTTTTGAATATGTAAGCATGCAAACAACTTAGTTACTGATATATAAACATGTCTAAGTTATTTTGGCATAGTTTTTTGGTCTCAAAATAATGTTATGCAAGATATCGTAAAACTTAACTTTTTATAATTAAAATACTATTTTGTGCATAAATCATGTTTAAACCTAAATTTTGGCACCAAACTCATTACCTACTGTTATGATATAATTTTGAGGGATTTTTGGAATGTTGGGTCAGATTATATACTGACCATAACTTAGAGTTCTTATATAATTTCGATAATTGACGATAATGCCCTTTTTTGTTAATAAAATGAGATTTACATATGATCATCATGCCAAACCTTTTCCTACTGATTTTATATGAAAATAAAATATTTTAAACATTCAAGGCTGATCAAAATCTCAGAATTTCATAAACAACGCAAATATCGTCAATTGCCGACTTTTACGCTAATTAGGTGCATAGTATGGTTTAAAACCATATTTAGCACCTAAGACTTGTTACCTACTGAATTTATAAATAAATTTTAATACTTTTACAGTAGGTATAAGTCAGGAACTCAGACTTCCAATTTTATCCGTAAAAACATATGTGAAATGACCAAAATACCCCTACGGTGCATAGTTTGGCCGTAAATGGTAAAACCACACATATGTATGATATCCTACTGTTATAACATTATAAAATAAATATTTTTTACAGAATGTTTTAGACCAGAACATCAGTTTATGTTTAAACCTCTTTTATAAACCTTAAAATGACCAAAATGCCCTTACGGGACTTAATTCGGTTTAAAAATCTTTTTGGGCATAATTGTTGATATCCTACTGATGTCACAACATATTTAAAGCATAATAACTTATGGAACTTGTACATGACTCATCCGGCTACCCGTTATGCATATACGCGTTCGGTACGGTTTATGTAACTAGTTTGCATAAATTGGCCGAAACGGGTCAAACCTTATCATTTTAACTTCAAAATCCAGAATTTGTTTAGTTTACACATTTAATACAAGTCTCCATACTTGTCGGGTCTAAATCACATTCCAATCCGGTCATCGCTAAATCTCGCATTTCGTACCGTAAACCTTTCTTTAAACTAACCAGTTTAAGTTTGTAACTTAAATAGAACCCGTTAGTAATCTAATAGGTTAATAAAACCTTCGTTCCAGATTAGGAGTCCCAGTAGAAGCTACTTGCACTTGTTTGAGTAGATTATACGGCTGAGTATACAAAACTTGCATTTTAAGCTCAGGTAAATACTTTTAACTTATTTTCCCTTATACGGGCTTGGGATACAGTAAAATATTACCGCTTGGTCGGGTGTAAACACATTTAATTGAATAAAGTTAAATGGCACAATCTCGTTTTAATCAGTGTTGCTTGATAACAATAAACATTGGGGGTTAACGACCGTGTCTTAGATATCCTCGGCTCATTTAAAATCGTAAATGGCCACGACTTAAGCACGGGGTGTAGGCATACACCTGACAGTTGCGTATGTAAAAGATATACTCACTTGTTGGGGTAACCCGCCGTGAGATTATATTAGTGGTGTGTAGATTAATCTTGTTCGGCTTTTATCCTGACCCTAAATGTATGACAAACATGTGAATCTCATACAAGATTATCGTTATATAATTGTCCTAAGTTATAAAAGAATATTTGTGCCTCGTGCATTTAAATCAATTTTCATAAATGTTTTTAAAAGAGTCGGTTAATTGTATTTACCAGTGTAAACTGACGTATTTTTCAAAAAGACTAAGTGACAGGTACCTTTCGTAATTGGCTGGGAGCTCTGGATGTTAGTTAAAAAATCTTGCAAGTTCTTAATGCTTAAAGTCTGTTGAACAAGCTTTTGTATTATAATTTAGATCCGCCTGTGGATCCTATCTTACAACCGTCTGTATAATATTTTATTCGTACTTTACATTTCGGTTTGTAATAGTATTTTCTACCAAGACTTCCGTTGTACAATAAACTGTGTATATTTGACTATGATGATATCAACTACGTCACGATACTCCCCGCCGGGCCCACCGGTAATATGTGGAAATATAGGGGTGTGACAGATAATGATAATGATAATGATAATGATAATGATAATTGTTTTTTGAATTTGTAAAAGGTTTCAAAATCTGACATCTACCTTTTATTAACAGAGATGGTTTAGTTGTGAAAAGGGCTACCCGGTAACTGTTATGAGGTATGCTCTAATGTGTGACACTCGTCCAGGCGGCTACTGTATTCAGATGTGACACACGGCAAAATACCGGTAATGAATGGTGGGGGCAGTGGAAGTTTGAAAACACCCCTTCATACCACAACACCCCACCACAGCCACCATTAGAGGAGCCGCACTTTGAAGCAGTGACACCACCACCACTACCAGCTGAGGAACCACCTCAGCCACCTCCCGAACCACCAAGAGGAAGGAGAAACGCACGCATGTCCGTGCTAGGGGGACCAAGATTTAGTTCCCCTCAAGCTTCTAGCAACTACCCTCCGATTCCAGAAGATCCACAAATGGGTGTACCTTCACATACTGTACCAGAAATCGATGTTACACCGTCCACCTTTGCACCACCGCCACCTCCAATGGGTTTTGAAAACCCAATTCCTACCTACCCAGAAATGACTGGGTATAACCCGTTCGAGCCACAAGCTCCTACTGGTTACAATTACCAACCACCTGCTTATGACCCATACGTCAAAGCAGTCAACTATAACGCCCTCTATCCCTCCACGTTCCCGCCTGCATACCCAACTAGGTATCCTATCCAAGGGTATCAATACCCTCCATTTCAGCCACAAGCACAACCTCAACCTCAACCTCCACCCCAACAACAACAAGAAATCTTGCAAAGGGTGGAAGAAGTTGAACGTAGGTTAGAAGAACGTGATAGAAAAACCCATAAGTTCCTTAAGGGTCTTGCAAAATTTATCAACGGAAAGAAGAAAGATAATTGAAGACCTTTACTTTATTTTGTATTTGTTATTTAAATTAAGTCCCTGCGTGGACATTTCTTTTTAGTATCAGTCCCTACGAGGACTTGTTTTCCTTTTAGTCCCTGCGTGGACAATTTACGTTATTTCAAAGACCCGTTTAGGGCAGTTTTGTAATCCTTAGTACTATTAATGAGATTTATCTTTTCTTTTGAAATTAATATATATGTAATTTTCATTACATCAGCATGCAAACAATAATTTCAATTCCAATTGATCTGCTTAGAAATTTCAAAAGATGTTCTTAAAGGTATAACCTAGCCAAAAATATCAATGGCTATGATGTTAACATCCAAAAACATGATTAACACTCTTGGCAGTGTGGCTTGAGAAACCACACCAGCCTTCAAAGTACTTGGATTCTTCCAATCCCTTACATAGCCTAAATGATCAATGTGAATCATGGCTAAAAACATCGAATATGATGTCTATACTATAACATCCATTAGAGATGTTTTTTGTTCTGCCTACGGGCCAATTTATATTATTTTTCATGACAAATATAGTTAGAGCCTATAACTCTTTGTCAAACAGGCGATGAACTATGTTCAACCCTTAAAACCTTCGATCTAAAAAGATCATAATTATATTTCAAAATTGTCCAGGTAACAAGGCCTTTTTTTCTATCTAAATGTCCTTCGAGACGAGCCTTTGTGCTATATAAAAATGTCTTTACGACATTGACAGCTGTGACATGTGTCCCCTGTCTGATATACATATATATATAAAGGATTATATCCTGTTTAATTGCCTTTGATGGTTCATTTGTAACCTTGGCTAATTATAATCAAATAATTTCAAACATACTTCCCTCATAAATATTATTGGCCTATATGGTTATTTATACCATGGCTATTCAACCATCAAATACGATGATTCGCTATGCGATAACTGAACAAATTATTACTTGATTTATAGCATTCAAATCTACACAATGGCTGGCTCAGATGAAGCTCACAGTCACCCAGTTAATGGGAATAATAATACAAAATCAAATACGATGATTCTCTATACCTTTTCTTCATCACCACCCAACTGCTACCATCTGACCAAATTCACCACCTAACCACCACAATCACATCTAACCTAACTATCCTATTATTCATTTTCCCTAAATTCACTTTTTTTGAAAACCCAGTTTATGAATCCTCATCCTAACCTCTTAAACCTCTTAATTTTCATCTCAAACCCCAAATTCACTCTTCTTCAAAAACCCAGATCATGAATTCTCCTCATCCTAACCCCTTAAACCTTCAAAAAATAACGGACCTCTGCTTTGACTTCACTTCTGAGCTGACCTCCAAAAATCTCACTTAACTTTAACGGAATAATACTCTGCGTTCTGCGAACGAACTCGTTTGAAGAAGAAGGTGAGAGTTTGACTAACGGTTTCGATGAAAATGAACAGATTCGAGCCGGTGATGAAACTTAAAAAACACAGGAAAATAAACAGAAGACATATCAGAGAAAAGATAAAACAAGTCTGTTGCAATATATGTATCGTGCTTCTTCTCCAGCGCATCATAGAATTAAAGAGTCTCCACTTAGCTCCGATGCTATATTCAAGCAAGTTGTGCTTTGCTTTAATATTATTAAGTAACTTTGTTTGTTGATGGTGGTGGTAGGTGTTAGAGAGAGGGGGAAGGGTGAGAGAGAGAGATGGGTGACAGAGAGTTCCGAAAAGGGGATATGTTTAAGAAAAATTAATCCCTTTTTATTTACTGTATTAGAATGAGAAATGACAATATTACCCTTATGTGCAAGGCACATGTCACATTTCACTGAAAATTTTGACCAGGTTAGGGTCAAAGGACGTATTGTGTAATGGGTTTTCCAAATAAAGGACTATGACTATAATTATTAAAGTTAATGGCTATCCATTGCAACCCGCTACAAACATAAACGACGAAAAGTGTACTTAACCCTTTTTTTTGAAGTTCCAAATAATTGCAGATTGAACCCTGAACATTATACCTTTCATTAAATGACAATCTAGCCCTTGAATGTTACATAAGTTGTTAACTTGATTAACTTAGTTAGTATGTTTCTTTTAAGGCTAACTAATAAACTAACCTAGTTAGCTAACTTTATACAATTAATACTAACTGAGTTAACTGGGTTCACTAACCTAGTTAGATAACTTTTTTTATTTTATAGTTTCCATTAATTACAAAACAACCCCTTAACTTGTAACTTTTTAGAACTAATAAATTTAACTCTGTTAAGGCTTCCCTTATATAAATCTAACTGAATTAACTGAAACCCTTACACATTTAACGTTTTTAGCCCAGTTATAATCAAACGTGATACGTGACGTTAATTAAATAATAAAATATATTAAAGTCCTTATTTTTATATAAGTTAAAAAAAGAGGGTCCAATTTTACAAATCCGGGTCGGGTTTTGAAGATCTAATTTTGACAAATGTTACAAACGGGCTGTATCTTCGACAACATTCCGAAACTCGAAAGTGTCAATGTTTCAAAGTCATCATGTTTTGCTAAGTTAAGAATGTCTATTATGAACTAACTTTATAATTTAGCGACATAAAAAAGTTGCCAAAAATATTATATATATATATATATATATATATATATATATATATATATAGGTAGAGGATCCTGTAAAAAGTGCTCAAAGTGTGAGAAGTGTATTATAACACTATATAGAATATTATATAACACCATATAAACACCGTATAACAATATGTAACACCATATAACACTTTGTAACACTATATATCATTATATAACAAATATAACACTATAGGTTGTCTGATAGCATGTCTATGATAGATGTATAGTGTTATATTTGTTATATAATGATATATAGTGTTACATAGTGTTATATGGTATTATATGGTGTTACATATTGTTATACGGTGTTTATATGGTGTTATATAGTATTATATATAGTGTTATAATACACTTCTCACACTTCTCACACTTTGGGCCCTTTTTACACTATCCTTACCCTATATATATATAATCACGCTAAAATGAGAACCACCTCGAGTTGTAAGAACCGTGAGAACTACACCGTACGGGGTGAGGTGGACCAAATTTTGTTTTTCACAAACGTAGATGTGTGTATTATAAACACATTTGTAAAAAAAATTCAAAAACAAAAAAGTTTTTGAGCACCACAAGTGTGTGTTTACGGGTACCGTAAATTTTTCGGTATGATTTACGGTACCCGTAAACACAAACTTGTGGTGCTCAAAACTACACACACGACATTTTTTGTTTTGAATTTTTTTTTACAAATGTGTTTATAATACACGCATCTACGTTTATGAAAAAAAAATTGGTCCACCTCGCCCCGTACGGTGTAGTTCTCATGGTTCTTACAACTCAAGGTGGTTCTCATTTTAGCGGTCCCCTATATATATATATATATATAGAGAGAGAGAGAGAAACGGGATCAGGAGAAAACGACCAAAAGTGTGAGAACGGTGAGAACGCATCCTGGCCCAACACGTGGCGCGGGACATGATCAGGGTCCGAAGGGTTTTTTGTCTTTTTAGTATTCTTCTCCTTTCCCGATTTTCGCGTTTGACATGCTGCTTCATTTTTGGCGTGCAAGATAATTTTGGCGTTATCTAGAATCATTAATTACTTGGCGTTTTACTATTTTTCTCAGATTTCTTCCCGTTGAATTAATTCTTTTTGTGTCACATAGTTAATTTTTTTGGCGTTATGGCTTTTTCCATGTCATTTTTTTGGCGTTCTGGGTCATTTTGTTAATAATTGATTACCATAGATTAATATTTTATAAAATTACAATAATACGAAATCAAAATAAACTAATAGTCTTCCATGGATGGGATTACATCAGAGATGTACCCATCGCTTTGTTCATCACTTTCTTCAGATTCATCATCATCAAATTTTATATTGGCGTATAACGCCATTAGCTCGTCTCTTCTTTGCGGCAACCTATTCTTGAATATCACTGCATCCTTGGATTTTGGATCGTTCAAAGGTGTTAAATCACAGAGTTGTTCAATGATAGATAGCAACCCTGTCTTCAACATTTTCTCCATTGCAATGAATATTGCACCACGTTTTTATAAGTCACTTCAAGCGTTCCTTCTTCCTCATACATCACCCAACTGCTAAGTGTTGGTAGAGGAGTATCGTTGAAGGGGTAAGGTCCCAAAAACCTCATATCAAGCACTTGGGACCATACCACAACCTTATCTCTTAGCCCTCTTTTGGCCTTGCGCGGCCACGCAACTGGTCCTACAGAGAGAGCTTAGGAGAAAGAATGCAGACAACACTTGCGCGCTAAAAGGAAAAACATGAACCCTCGAGCCTTTCCCCATAACAAACAAGGATGTAAATCCTAGTTTAATACTTCCGCCTAAATAATACCCAGACTTGGATATTATTACACTGATAACACACGATAAGGAGTCACACCGGATTATGGCAATAACCTTCTAGAAGACTCGATCGTGCACCACCAGACGGTTATAACCGTCTGAGACACGTGTCATCATCCCAGGCTACCCTGAAATCACGATGATGGCATGGAATTGGAGAAAAACTTCCACTTTCCCACTTTCCACGTGGCAACACCCCAGCTGTCGATCAAGATCACGATCCGTGTGATCTAACAATCCGATCAAGAGAACTAACGGAAGGAAAATAACCGCTTAAGGTGTTAGCATCTTCCGTTAATATTTCAACAACGAGTTTTCCCGCCCAAACTCCCGGCTATAAATATGAGAGTAATTCAGGTATGAACTTCAAGTTATGCTCACTTCACCAATACTTCTTCTTCTTCATAAACGCAAACTTTACGCCGGAGTCGGGTTACGGAGAGAACCTCCCTTCTCCTCGTAACGAGGCTAACGGTGTTCTGTTTTGCAGTGTTCACCGGAGAAGAAGACCTGTCCCTTCGAATCAAACGAGAGAGAACCACCCTTTTATGCAGAACCTAACCCCCTGGATAATTTGATTCCGGTCATTTATCAAGTGTTTCTTCAATTGTCAATATCATCATCATCTTCTGCCGGAAATTTTCTCTTCAGTCTTTTTATTAGAGTTCGGGTTCTTTCACAATCGTTGGCCATTGGAACCCCAAGGGCCAGGATATCCCTCTGAACCCCTTCATTCATACTAAGCATGACTTTGATTGTCCTTACCTTCACCCTTCTCCTATTAGAGAACTTTATGATGAATCGTTTCTCTTTCCTTTCAAACCACCATGCAATAACCTTAGCCATTTTTAAAGTTTTTTGCGTTTTAGACAATATGTGGCGTTTCTAGTCAATGTTTTTGGCGTGTTTGAGCTTGTGTTCTCATGGTCTTCTTTTATATTGACTTTTGTTTCCCGTGCATGACAAGTAATTATGGCATTTTGAAAAAGATAAATAAATTCAATTCCCCAAGTATTTGGCTTTCAATATAATAAATGTTAGTAATTATGTTTTCCGTCGTTTCATTTTACTGTTTTTGTAGTTACCGTGTTTTGTTTTCAGACTCAACTGTTTTTATGGTGTAACACGTCTAATCTTGACGACTGTAATTATGGCGTTTTGTTTTCCAATGGCGTTTAGATAACGATGAGACATTTTTGTTTTATTTTCTTTGCACATTGTTTTAAGTTTTTTTTTATAATAGTACTTGTTCAAAGTAATTTTATTATAGTTTGGTAGTTTTTTGGGGGCGTTTTTATGGCATGATGACGTTTTACAAGCATTTGCTCGTTTTGGCGTTTTATTATATTTTTCATTATAGTATTAATGTACTTTTGTTGTTTATTAGCTGAAATTACAAAACAAACAACAGATAAAGAAAATTAAAAAAAAACAAATAGAAGCAATTTATGATCTAAATCTTCAGTGTCATCAGTCTCTTTTTTCTTTTGAAACTACAAGAACTGTCACAAGAAATGGCGTTTTGAGTTTGGCGTGGTTTATTTTCTTTGTTCATGTGTTGAAGTGTCTTTGTGGATGTTGGAGACATAGATCGACCCTGTGTGGGTGGATGCTATCTGCCCGCCGTCTTCATTATAATCATCGAGGCCAAAGTAGCATTTACATTGGGATAGGTCTCTTCTAATCATCCAAACTTTCTTCAAGAACAAAGATGACAGAATGACATATGGGTGTCATCAGTCCCTCTTTTTTGAATTTTTTCCATCTCATGCAGCAAAATCTTACTACACTCACGTAACAAATCATTCAGCGAAACTTCATGCAGAACATTACTGAGTATCAAAGAAAAGATGTTTGTCATCGTTGTATTTTTTGGCGTTTTACATTGAGTTGTATTTTTTTAGGAACCACTGTGTTTTTTGTGTGTCATAAACAGAAGGTGGTGAGACGTTTCTATTTATAGGATTTTTTTTGACGCGTAGTTTGGGCGGGATATTATTTTTATAACAAAAAATGTAATTAACATTTATCCGGATGTAAGGTTTGGCGTTATATATTATGACGTTTCACATTTTGTGGCGTTTTTGTAGCCCGAGAGCTTAAATAAAAACACAGAAAAAAGTACGCAGTGATAAAATTGGCGTTTTGTATTTGTTTGGCGTTTTATATTTCAACGGCGTTTTATGTGAAAAATGATGTTTTACCTTTTTTACCCTTAATGAAGCGCGTCCACGTAATAAAATTGATGTTATTTACGAAAACGTCACCGCGCCAATCTAGTCCATAGATTGTTTTGATCGGACGATCTATAAGCGTTCTCACTGTTCACACACTTTCTACCGTTTTGTCTAAATCCTGACCCTATATATATATATGTATAGGGAGAGGATCATGAGAACACTACATCTAAATGAGAAAACTAGAAAACTAACTAAAAAAGCCTAAAAAAAAGTGTTAGCACATGTCTATTATATCCGTGTTAGTGCACATGTGCAATACAACAAAAAAAAAATTTAATTTTTTTCCATACATAAAAAATAGCGAATTGTAAAAAAAAAAATTGGTATGTTTTTTAGGCTGTTTTAGTTAGGTTTTTGGTTTTCTCATTTAAACTAGTTTTATCATGATCCATCCTCTATATATATATATAGATGAAAGGGATCCTAAGAGAAGTCTACCCTATTTGAGAAACTTGAGAAGGATTCTGGACCATACATTTTCCCTAATCTTTTCGTAATATACACATATGTATAGTTTACAATTGACTATATACATATGTGTATAATCCAATATACATATATGTATATAGTCAGTTTTAAACTACACATATGGATTAGGATAAACTACAAAGGATCCTAATTGTAAGAATGTTACAAAAGCTCCTAAAAAACCCACAACACAAAAAAAAGAAAAAAACTTAAACATCCACCACCACCAAAACCTAAACCCCCACCCCCACCCCCATCACCCACCCCCCCCCCCAAAAAAAAATCCGAGGGGGTGGGGGTTTGGGTTTTTGGGTGGTGGTGGTGGTG
>JARYGA010059374.1:0-22737 GCA_030545235.1 Helianthus tuberosus | reverse complement strand
GAATCTTTTGGGTGGACACGGGGGCGTGCTGACCTGGACACGACCCCGTGTCTAGAAGCTGTCTTAAGGAATTCTTCAAATTTCAAGGAACTTTCCCGGATCGGGTGGTTCCTTACTAGATGGAACAACCCCAAAGTGCCTAAGATATCTTAATTGATCTAGATTGAGACGAGAACGCAAGAGGTTGTCGGTGAGGGTGATTCCTATGCTATATGTTGGTGGACAAGTCCAACCCTTTCCCGGGCTCTCGTTAAAGAAGGTGTATGTCGAATCGCTCAGGTCTATGTATGCATCGAACGAAGTCGATGAGGAGTCCTTCACGGCACAATCGACACAGGGACGACTATCGCTCAAGTCCTCACTAGAGTTAGAAGCATCATTAGAAACAATGAAGTTGTTTGAATGCGTTTCCAACCTCTCTTCTTAGTTATCGTCTTGGAAAAGATTATTGAAATCTTCCCTAAGTTCTTTTAACCAATTAATAATTAGATCTTCTAGTTGAAATAATTCATCGAGAAGCATTTCTCCTAGAATATCCGGTTGGGCGCATTCGAGGGAGAGATAGGGATTATTTTTACTTTCGCCCCTCTTAAGGATACTAGGAAATGATGGGTCTATATAGTGGGGTTTATAATTTAGAAAAAAGCATTCTAATTCTTTATGGTTACCACCACATAATTGACACCACATAGTACCATAAGAGTGCCGAAAGTAAAAAGTATCAGTATCACTCATGTTTGTGTCAGAAATTACCAACCGTCGGGATCTTACGGTTCTGTTTTCAGTAACTGAAACTTGGGCACGGGGGCGTGGTGAGTGGGCACGGCCCCGTGTTCAGCTTACTGTGTGACTTAAAACAAGATTGCCAGTTCCAATGATTGGGCACGGGGCGTGTTCAGCGGGCACGGCCCGTGCTGAGTTCTGCAGAAGCTGAAAAACTAAAAAAAATCCTAAAAAAAATGAAAAACAAGAAAAACGATTAGGCCGTTGATTCCTAACTTTCTTAAAATCCTTGTGTCCCCGGAAACGGCGCCAAAAACTTGATGCGTGTGAAGTGTTATATATATTAGGTGTATATTTTAAGCCCCTTTAACACTTATTTTTAGCCAAGTTTTAAATTTATAAAACACGATATTTTACTAACACTAAACACACATATGGGCAAGTGCACCCATCGTGAGCGTAGTATAGTGTTGATAAGATACCGAGGTCGTCCAAGGACACAAGAGCTTTTAGTACCGGTTTATCCTCAACGTCTAATCAAATCAAAAAGTTTAGAAAAATGTTTTAAACTAAGAAAAATAAAAACTAACTAAAATGCTGAAAATAAAAATAAAAAGAAAAAACAGATAGACAAGATGAATCACTTGGTTCCGACTCGTATCTAGTGTAACCTTTGATTATTTCCGCACTTTTGCACTATTTTAAGAGATTATCTTAGTTATTGTAGTAGGCCCCTCTTCTGAAGGTGACGTTACCCTCACCCCAGTAGTTTGAGTCAGCAAGGATACAATCCTAAAAGGGTGGATTATTGGAAGATAATTAATTAAGTTATTAATGCAAATTATGGTAGGCCCCTCTTTTGGAGGTGACGTTAGCCTCGACTAAGTAGTCTGAGTCAGCAGGGATACAGTCCTAAATAGCCGGGTTATAGTATTAATAGTAGTTAACTTATGAGGGGGTCAAAGAGTTTGGACCCCCGCCATCCAATACCGTTAAGTATTGAAGGAAGTCCTACTAAATTTGACCCAGGTCCATTGCAGGACCTCTAAACGCTGAACAATGGCAAGACCTTTACCAAACCGTTCCCTTAACCCCCGACCAGGTAGCCAACATACCTCCATATAGACCGTGGAGATATGAATGGTGAAAATCTTTTATTTTATATAGACAGTAAAATAATGCCAAGACACCACGGACAAACGATAAGGAAAGATCACCTTCAACATAAGCAACTAGTTATTAAAGTCATTAATACAAAACCAAGTAAAAAGTGCGAAAAGATTAGAAATAAAAAGTATTACACTAGACACTTTGTCTTCACCAAGTGATGTAAGAGACTTAGGCAAACATGGCCTTGATTGTCAAGAACTCTTACGATCAATCTTGGATCCCGAGACGACTCACACACTCTACGATGGACAATGGATGATGGTGGTGGATGATGGTGTTATGGTGGTGGTGGGTGGTGGGTGAAGTGTGAGAGAGGTGGTGTGCCAAGGGATAGTTTGAGCTTTAGCCAAGCACTTCTATTTATAGGCTGAACAGAAGCTCGGGCACGGCCCCGTGTCCACATCCTTCTCTTTCTTCATTTAATGCAGTTTTGTCTTTTTAGTTGACCACGCCCCCGTGTCCGCTGAGCACGACCCCGTGGTGCAGAATAATCTTTGTACTATGCAGATTTGCTGGATTGTGCGAATCTTATAGTTGACCACGGCCCCGTGTCCGCTGAGCACGGCCCCGTGGTGGGCAATAGAAGCTTCTACCACTTTGTCTTTTCTGCTGACACTTGGGCACGCCCCCGTGCTGGCTGAGCACGGGGCGTGTTCAGGCTTCTGATCTCTTGTTTTGCTTGGGAAGATGCTGTCATGGGGTCGGGCATGTCACGTCTTGTTCCTTTTCTTGTATTTATGTTAGATTATGATGTCTTTTTGCTTCTTTTGTTAATTTGAGCTCATTTAATCCTGAAAATACAAAAGGAAGACAAAAGCACACTTTTTCCAACATTAGTACTAAAAAAGGGTTAGTTTTATGCCTCATTTGATGAAATTTATATGTTGCATTTTTAACACACCAAATACCCCGACATTTGAATCTTTGCTTGTCCTCAAGCAAAACTCTTTAATATGTGGGTATTACACTCCCAAATGGAATGGGTAGAGAAGAAGGTTTTTGGGCTTGTCGTAGAGTGTCGGGATTTCCAAGATTCTTTATTTAATTTTATTTTTATTTATTTACAATCCTATTCGTTATGATTTATTTAAAACTTTTCATAAGATAAATTACTTATTAGGGCATAACATGCCTCTTTAAAATTCTATTTATATACAAGTTCACATACCTCACGGGGATCACTCAACATTCGGCCGAAAATGTATTTTTGTGGATCACTCGAGAGCGGCATGGAACTTACTCCTACCATAGGCTTGCCAAGCAATCAATCCTCCTCCTTTTTAACTTATATACCTTTGTAAATATCAAGAGGACTTTGTGGGTGAAAGGTTAGGCTTGGGTTAAAGGCAGGTGGTTGGGTTGGTGGTTAGTGGTTAGTAGAAAAAGGGCGAAAAGCGTAACAAGTGTCGGTTTTCGTAAGACTTTCTATTTTTGTAACTTTTATTTTGATGAAGCTATTATTCAAACAAAGTTATTTTTGATGAACTTGTTTGTTTATTTTCTTTTGCTTCATCATCAACAAATATATATATATATATATATATATATATATATATATATATATATATATATATATATATATATATATATATATATTTTGAAAGTCATACGAAAAACTGAACTTGTTACTAAAACAAAGGGGTAAAAATGAAAAAGGTTTTGGTGGGTAAAAAGGGTGTTTGGTTTGGGTTATGAAATTAAAAGGTTTAGGCTCAAAGGGGCTAACTAGGGGGATTTTGGGTAGGTGGTAAAAAAAAAGAAAAATAATGATGTAGAAATAAAAAGGGTTAGTCCTAATGCCTCCATCATTTACTTACTCGGGTTTAAGTTGGTAAGGACCGGGAATGTATCGTCATGGCAAGTTCTAAAGTCGTAAGAACCAAGCGGCTATTCACACAAGAAACGAAAAATGAGCATTTAGTCTAATGATATGTAATTGTATGCTCAATAAAGTCTCAAAACTCACTTTTGTGGGAATGGGTTTTTATGTGATCAAGTATATAAAATCAAATTTTAACTAAGCTTGTCATGCCTTTTCATAATTTTCTTATGTTGGTTCTTTTTATCACGACGCTATCGGTTGTAAATTCGTAAAAATATAACCTTTTTAGAACTTGAAATTCCCGAGTTAAACCTAGACAAGAAAAAAAAAGAAAATTTTTGAAAAAATTTGGGGTGATTAGCGATTCCAATAGAGTTTTGTGTAAGGCTTGTATTTAGGACATGTAAGATTCAAGGTTTTAGTATCCCCCCCACACTTAAATTACACATTGTCCTCAATGTGTCCCAAAAATAAGTTTTTAGGTTGATTGAATGTGTAAAAGGTGTGAAAAAGCAAAAAATTTTGTATTACTGGGCGCTGAACACGGCCCCGTGTTATCCGGGCACGGCCCCGTGTCATCCGGGCACGGCCCCGTGTTCAAGTGCCAGTAACAAAATTAAAACAAGAGAAACAGAAGCCTAGACACGGGGGCGTGTTGGGTGAACACGGCCCATGTCCACTTACCTGAACTGGGTCTTTTTCTGCAGACTGTGCAGCACGGGGCCGTGTTGGGCGGACACGGCCCGTGCCGAACTTACTGTAAACGAAGAATTTCGTTGGAGGGTCCTGTTTTCCTGCATGGAGTGCTGGTTTAAGTTTCCCTTGCATCCTTTACCATCTCAAGTGTGTTTTATTCATTTCAACACCATCCAAAACACCAAATTAACTAAAACCATCATTCATTAATCATAGAGAGAATTACATAATAGTCCTAAAAATGAAAAATAAAGCAGAAAATAAAAGTTAAAAGTCCTAATATTAAATAGGTCAAGTGATCCGTAAAATCTTCCTAAGGAGTTCTACTTCTACAATAAGAACCAAAATTCCGGAAATAGACTTCCGGTCTAAAAGCCTTGTAGAACTCCAAGCCGAACGGTGTTCCTTAGATGTTGCTAGAGCCATTCTTCTATCTCCCTCGGGAGAAGGAAGGCGGCTTCATGTTCCTCGACATCTTGAGGAGGAGGAGCGACACCAATTGGAACCCCTTGTAGGATGTCTCGAGGAGGTTCCTGATGTAGGGCGTACCATTCGGCCGGAATGATGACTTTCGGCACCACATTCCATGCCCTTTGGGTGATAATCGGTACCAAAGGAGGAGAGGCGAGAATGTTCAACCTTTGGTGCAAAAGGTTGACCTCCCGGAGACATCCTTCTAGTCCCACCGTCAAATGATTAATGCGGTCGACCAATGCCTCTTCCACACTTGTTACTTCATCAAGAGCTTTGATGTACTGTAAAGTACATATGTTTATAGTGTATATTTTGGTCAGTTTTCAGTCGTTTCGAGTCTGTTTTAGGTTAGAATTATGATACTGCTGACGTTAAGCTTTGATTTCAGGTCCCGTAGCTTAAAGTGTTGAAAAACGAGTTAAAACGAGCAGTTCGGAAGAAAAACGGGATTCGTACGCGCGTCGAAGAAGCTGGAAATCGGAATTAAATAAAAAATTAATAAAATTGGCTTTGGAGGCGCCGCGCGACGCGACACCCCATTAGCGTCGCGCGAGGGGTTCGATTTCGGAGAAATTGTGTTTCCAGCTAGGGTTTTGGATTAATTCCCAAGAAACTTAATTGAAAACCCTAATTAGGAATTAGACATCTTTGGGAGCAACTTTGGAGCATTCTTGGTGAACAATTGGAGATTTCAAGGCAAGGGAATCATTGGTACGAGTCGAAGTTGAAGAATCGAAGAATCAATCGGGTTTTCTAATCCCTTGTTTTGTCGATTACTTTCTTGGAACTTTGTTACAATGAATTCTGTTTTAGACATCTTTGTTTTGTTTTTATTTACTGAGATGCTTGGCTAATTTTATAAACCACCTAGACTATGATGAATGGATTAATATAAAGATTTTACCATTTTCGTTATTTGCATGATTGTTATGGGTGATTGTGTTTAGTAAGAGGTTTGATTTAATGGTTTGATGTGTATGCATACTTTGAATTGGTTTATTGTTATTATTTGCTTCGTATGATTCTTAGTGACGGTCTATATCACAACATAGAGTCATATTAGGGTTTAGGCTTTCGGTGAGTGTCTATATCACGTTAGAAAACCTTCACTCTTTAGGGATAATTGCGCAATAACCCCTAGAAGTAACTGATAATAATTTGCTAAGTCTTAGTGTTCTACTAGTCCTAATAACTGGGAAGTGAGGGGCTATTGGTAGATCTTACCCGGCGAATTGCTTTAGATAGGCCTTGGGAAAGGTTATGTCTTGGTTTACCTGTCGGTCTTATTAGTCTATCAAGTCAAACTAATTACTTCAAATTACCCTAGATCTAGGATTGGGAAAGAATAGGTCAACATTAGGGTACTTACACAATAATTAGACAACTTGGAAGACGTCTAATAACCGGTAGAATTAACGGCCTAGGTAGTGCCACAGGTTTCTCCTTGAGAAGGGTCGAGGGGCCTCGTTGGTTCTTAATAGGTTTAGTATTTTAAGATCCCGGTTCCATAACTCATGCATTTAACTTAATCGGTAATCTCTTAAAAACAATCCAGGATTCTTGTCTAGGTGGTCCCGTTCTCATATAAGTAAAGTCCACAGTCTTCATTCGTTTTTAGTCTAGCTCTAGTTTAATTTAGTAGTTTAATATAGATTTCCTAGATTTTTAGTAACCCCCCCCCCCAAAAAAAAAAACAAATAAACAAGTTTTAGTCGTGTCTGTCAGTGTCTATTAGAGTCTAGTTTACGTGATACATAGAGTCTCGTGGTTCGATATCCGGACTTCCTAGGTTATACTACATTGATAGGTACACTTGCCGATTGTGTGGTTTTAGGTCGAGTCTAGAATTAAAGCTTTTTAGTGTCGAGCTTAGAGAGTCTAATTTAGTTAATTTTTATAGTATGTTTAGCACACATCAAGTTTTGGCGCCGTTGTCGGGGACTCTTGGTAATTGTGTTCATTAGCTTTGATAGATCTACTTGACAAATACGTGCTACGTGTTTACTTTGTTTTGTGTCTTTTCTTTTCATCTTGAGTCGTAGTAACTATTGTTTGCTTTTCTTGTGTTCAGGTTTTTGCTCGTAGTGGATGCCACATCTGCGCTCGCACGAACCACCACCGCCAGTCAAGCAGTCATCATCCCAATTGGGCGAAGGCCCACAGGTTACTTCTACATCCTCTTCTCGTTTCCCCAATTTCGATTCCACCCCGTTACCCACCCCACCGCCTACACCACCACCTTCGCCTAACCATTCACCTAAAACCTCACCTAAAGTCTCCCCACCCAATAGCCCTACTTCTAGTACCTCTAGCAATCCAGAAAACTTAGAACCAATGGCAAACCCTAGGCAAACCGTCCATCAGCAAGCCACTCAGGATTTCACCGGCCTTGCTTCACCCATCACCGTTCCACCC
This sequence comes from Helianthus tuberosus, assembly GCA_030545235.1. NCBI lineage: Eukaryota > Viridiplantae > Streptophyta > Magnoliopsida > Asterales > Asteraceae > Helianthus > Helianthus tuberosus. Next base: position 15,437 of record JARYGA010059374.1, on the reverse strand, counting down.
ATCGTTAGATAAAATTCATGGCAGATTCCGTCTTATGCCATGCAGGCTATCACCAATACCATCCAATTCCATGGCCGAGACGATGAGGACGCCCCGGCCCACATTAACCGTTTCTCCCGCATCCTAGCGACCTTTAACCTTCACGGTGCACCCAACGATGCCACCTACCTACAGCTTTTCCCATTCTCCTTAGCCGGCCGTGCGGCTACTTGGTTGGACTCTCAACCAACTGGTACTTTTACCACTTGGGTGGGGCTTCGTCAAGCCTTTTTGAACAAGTATTTCCCGCCCGCAAAAGCCTCACGTCTTAGGGACCAAATCCACTCTTTCCGCATGGAGCCCGACGAGCCTTACTACCTTGCTTGGGAGCGTTTCCAAAACCTTTGTGCTCGTTGCTCCCAGCACGGTCTTTCTGATTGGGCTTTGTGTGAGAAATTCTATAACGGTCTCACCCAAGAGACTAGAGATAGGTTCGATACTAACGCAGGGGGGCATATGAATGGTATTCTTACAGTTGCAGAGTGTCTAGAGCGTTTTGAGGCATTTGCTCAGTCTCAATCCCAATCACGATCCGATCAGAGGTATCAAAGTGGTAATTCTAATACCACTACTAGTGCACCCGCCCGTGGGGTGAACCATGTCACCATGGACCCTAGTTTAGCCTCTGTTTTGGAAAACATGAATAGGGAACTTAAGGAAATTAAGGCTAAGGTAGACAAATGTGAGTTTTGTCGAGGGGGTCACGACACGAGTTCGTGTCCATTACTTGTTGGAGAGGAGTAGGTAGATTATCTAGGAGGAGGGTTTGGTAGAGTTCAGTCTAGCGGTTTTGGGGGTAATAATAATTTTGGGTCGGGTTGGCGTAATAACAACAATAACTTGAATAATAACACTTTTCGCCCAAATGGACCTCCTGGCTTTCAAATGGCTCAAAACCCAAATAGGGGCCAAAATTCACTCTTTGGTGGAGGTTCAAGTGGGCAGTTCAACAAAGGGTTCAATGGGCAGGTCAAGGATGGGGGGTCAAATAACCCAGGTCAAACAGGTCAAGGTCCAAGTTTTGATTTAGGGGGTAGAATGGAAAGGATGGAGTCCATGATGAATCAACTACTTGTTAGGGACCAAACCACTCAAAAGACCCTTAGTGAACATGACCTAATGCTTAAGAACCATCAAGCCTCATTCCAAGACCTTCAAAGAGTCGTAGGGGATATGTCTAGAAAGTTAGAAGAGAGGTTACCCGGTCAGTTTGCGGGTAACACCCAACAGAACCCTAATGCCCATGTTAAAGCCATTACCACCCGTAGTGGCAAGACCGTAGGAAACCCTAGAGGCGAGGAGAGAATAGTTGATGAAGATGGAGATATCATAGATGAAGAGATCGAGATGGAGGCTCCCGGCAAAGTGCAAAAGTGGCTAAGCCCAGCAAGTACCGCACAGCCCGGTGAGTCTCAAAGTGAGAAGAAAGTTGAGAGAACCCCAATAGATGTTAGACCTTCACCCTTAGTGAACCTTGCGTATGTTCCGTTTCCCTCTCGCCTTAAGAACCAAAAATACTCTAGGGAATACGGGCAGTTTTTGGACATCTTCAAGCAATTGAAGATTAACCTTCCATTCATAGAGGCACTCCAATCAATGCCCAAATACGCTAAATTCTTGAAGGATCTCCTTAGGAACAAAGAGAAATTAGGAGAGTTGTCTAACGTCCCGTTGAATGGGGGATGTTCCGCCGTTGTGTTAAATAAGCTTCCCGAAAAGCTTACCGATCCGGGTATTTTTACCATTCCTTGTCTATTCGGTAGTAATAACAACACTCGAGCTTTAGCCGACTTAGGAGCTAGTATCAACTTGATGCCCTTTTCTCTTTATGAGAAGCTAGACCTAGGAGAGCTTGCACCTACCCGAATGACATTGTCTTTAGCCGATCGGTCCGTTAAATACCCTAGGGGCATAGTTGAGAACTTGCTAGTTAAGGTAGACAAATTCGTGTTTCCCGCCGATTTCGTAATTCTAGATATGGAAGCGGATGAGAGAGTTCCCATTATCTTAGGTCGTCCTTTCTTACGCACCGCCAAAGCACTCATAGACGTTTACGATGGTAGGATCACCCTTAGGGTCGGTGAGGAGAAAGTTACTTTTGAGATAGATCGTTCCATGAACCACCCGAGTGGTTCGGATGACTATAGTGGCCCTTGTCATTCCGTCTACTTTTTGAACTCGTTTATCTCGTGTGTCGACCATTGCTTAGAGTACATTAGTGGAGCGGACCTAGTGGTAGCAGAGAAGGTAGGAGAGAAGGTAGAAGAGGAGTTAGAGAGTGTAGGTGAAGTTGAAGAGGAGGGGATTCCTTTAATCCCCGATGTGCTAGCGGTTAGTGATGACACCATCAAACCCCCACCCCTAGAGCTTAAGGTACTTCCATCTCATTTAGAGTATGCTTTCTTAGGGGAGGGTTCCGAGCTACCCGTTATTATTTCATCCGATTTAGAGGAGAGTGAGAAACTGAGGTTGTTAGATGTGTTGAAGGCCAACAAAGAGGCCATTGCATGGAGATTGTCCGACATTAAGGGCATAAGTCCTTCCTATTGCACCCACCGGATACTCATGGAGGATGATTATAAACCGGTGGTGCAACCCCAAAGGAGGCTTAACCCCAACATGCAAGATGTAGTGAAAAAGGAGGTTCTTAAACTCTTAGATGCCGGGATGATATATCCCATTTCCGATTCACCTTGGGTTAGTCCCACACAGGTTGTCCCCAAGAAGGGGGGGATGACCGTTGTCATGAACGAAAAGAACGAGCTTATCCCTTCACGTACGGTCACGGGTTGGCGCGTGTGCATCGACTACCGAAAGTTGAATGATGCCACCCGTAAAGACCACTTCCCATTGCCTTTCATAGATCACATGTTGGAGCGTCTCGCCGGTCAACAATTCTATTGTTTTCTAGACGGCTTTTCCGGTTACTTCCAGATCCCCATCGCACCGGAGGATCAGGATAAGACCACTTTCACATGCCCTTACGGCACCTATGCGTACCGACGCATGCCATTCGGGTTATGTAACGCTCCGGCTACCTTTCAGCGTTGTATGGTCGCCATATTTCAGGATATGATAGAGACTTCCATGGAGGTTTTCATGGATGATTTTTCAGTTTATGGTGATTCTTTTGAGGTGTGTTTGAAGAATTTGGAGCGGATGTTGAAGCGGTGTGTAGAGACGAAGCTTATGCTAAATTGGGAGAAGTGTCACTTCTTGGTGACGGAAGGTATAGTACTAGGGCATAAGATTTCGAGAGAGGGTATAGAGGTAGATCGTGCGAAAATAGATACCATAAGTAGGTTACCTCCACCCATGAGTGTGAAGTCGATTAGGAGTTTTCTAGGGCATGCGGGTTTCTATAGACGCTTTATTAGGGATTTCTCCAAAATCACTCGGCCCATGACCCGGTTGCTAGAGAAAGACGTTCCATTCGTCTTTGACGAGGAGTGTCTTAAGGCCTTCAACTTTTTGAAGGAACAGTTGGTTAGTGCACCTATTCTTATCTCGCCCGACTGGAGCTTGCCCTTTGAGCTCATGTGTGATGCGAGTGACTATGCCGTTGGAGCGGTATTAGGACAAAGAAAGGATAAGCACTTCCACCCCATCTACTACGCGAGCAAAACGCTCAATGATGCTCAAGAAAACTACACTACCACGGAGAAAGAGCTTTTAGCCGTAGTTTTCACATTCGATAAATTCCGCTCGTACCTCGTTTTATCCAAGACTATAGTTTTCACCGATCATTCCGCGTTGCGTTTTCTTTTTCAAAAGAAAGACGCTAAACCCCGACTCATTCGGTGGATTCTTTTGCTTAGCGAGTTCGATATTGAGATTAGGGACAAGAGAGGGGCCGAAAATGTGGCGGCCGATCACTTATCACGGTTAGAGGATCCCAAGAGGGAAGAGATTCGTGAGGAGGAGATTGGAGATACGTTCCCTCATGACTCTATAGAGTTTGTTGAAGCTGAGAAAGAAGGATTGCCATGGTTTTGCGACTTAGCAAATTATCTCTCTAGTGGTGATGTGGTAAAGGGGATGTCTACACAACAAAGGAAGCGATTGTTTAGTGAGGCGAGAAAGTATGTTTGGGATGATCCTTTTCTCTTTAGGATAGGAGGAGATAGAGTTCTTAGACGTTGTGTGTCGAGAGAGGAGGGTTGGAACATTATTAAGCATGTGCATGAAGGCCTCACGGGAGGACATCATGGTGCACACACCACCGCCCAAAAGGTATTCGATTGTGGTTTCTATTGGCCTACCGTTCTTAGAGATGTCGAGGAGTTCGTGAAGATGTGTGATGCATGTCAACGAACCGGCAATATTTCCGCCAAAGATGAGATGCCTCAAAATCCGATACAAGTAGTGGAGGTTTTTGACGTTTGGGGCATCGATTTCATGGGACCCTTCCCAAACTCCAAAGGAAACCGTTACATACTCGTGGCGATCGATTACGTTTCCAAATGGGTTGAGGCTCAAGCTCTTCCCACAAACGAAGCCCGAGTAGTATTGACGTTTCTTAAAAAGCTCTTTTCACGTTTCGGTACTCCTAAAGCCTTAATTAGTGACCGTGGCACTCACTTTTGCAATGCATTGATGGAGAAATTGCTTGCACGCTACGGTGTCACTCATCGTTTATCTACCGCATATCATCCACAAACGAGTGGACAAGTGCAGAATGCGAATCGCGGTATTAAACGAATCTTAGAGAAAACAGTTGGTAAGAATAGGAAAGATTGGTCCGACAAGCTAGACGATGCATTGTGGGCGTTTAGAACCGCCTACAAGACCCCTTTAGGAACTACACCTTTCATGATCGTCTACGGAAAAGCTTGTCATCTCCCCGTAGAGTTAGAGCATAGGGCGCTTTGGGCTTTGAAAACCGTTAATTTAGACATGACCGAAGCCGCTAGGAAGCGTTTCTTTCAAATTCATGAGCTTGAAGAGCTTAGAGATACGGCATATGCTCGATCGTTGGGAATAAAAGAGAAAACGAAGTTGTTGCATGATAGAAGGTTGAGAAAAGTGAAGGAGTTTAGCAAAGGCGATAAAGTGCTTCTCTACAACTCGAGATTGAAGCTTTTTGCGGGTAAGTTGAAATCCAAATGGTCGGGACCTTTTATGGTTCATTATGTGTTTCCGTATGGAGCGGTGGAGATCATGGATGAGAAGGATGGCCGTAGTTGGAAGGTGAATGGCCATCGTTTGAAGCACTACCTTGGAGGAGCGATAAACAAGGATGAGAGGGAGGTAACTCCTCTCGAAATCCCACCTAAAGCCGCCAATTAGTGTTTTGGGTGAAATCCCAAGTGTACATTTTGTATCGTTTGTATTAGAGTCTTAGTTTGAGTATTTTCGTGTTCTAACGCGTCTTTCCGTAGTTTTTTCGGTTTGTGTTTTGTGTCGTTGAGAATTTTGCAGGATTCGTCACCGCTATGGAACAGGAAAAAGCATGCAAAAAGAGGTTTCAGGTAAGTTTTCTTGATACTTAGAAAAAATTCTAAGTGTTTTGGATGGGTTGGAAAAGTTTTGAAAAAGTTTCTAAGGCATGAACAAGGATTTTGGACGAAACCTTCTGTGAAAAACAGCCCCTGGCATGACGCCAAGGGCCGTCGCGTCGCGCTAGGGGTAAAGGTCCAAAATAAATTCATTCTTGACCCGACGCGTCACGCGAGGACCCCCCCGGGACCCCTGGCGTCGCGCTAGGCCCTATTGAATCGATTTAAAACATTAAAATGTGAACCTGTTGCTGAAATTAATTCCTTTTCACATTTCAAAACCCTAAGTCGCGAATTGAACATTAATCACCATATCTCCACCATCCGACCACCATTCTCAACACCACGACCACCACTGTGATCGGATTTCCAACCCGCACAAAACCCCTAACCGATTTCAACCATCCGCCGGTTACATTGTCCGATTCGGGATTTCATTTTGTGCACAAATTTCAAGCTTTTCAACGATTCTGGTACGAGTAATCGCATTATTCTCTTATTCTTGTGTTCGAATCAATGGTGATTGTTATGTGAAGTCGAGTCATTCACTGTGAGTCTGTCGAGTCAGGTCTTGTTCCAGTTTGGGTCAGTGATTTCGTTTTGAGTCATAATGTTTATCAGTTAGGGTATCGAGTCCGAATAATGTTAGTCGAGTCTTGTGTTTGTAAGTCAGTTCCTTGTCTAGTGTGTCGAGTTCAGGACTGTTTTGAGTCTGTCTGGTTGCCTATTGAGTCGAATGTCATATCTGCAGTCATTATGAGTTTGTTTGGTCAAGTTTATTTTGAATTGCGGTGTTATTTCAAGTCACTAAGAGTCATGTTGAGTAGGCTTTAACGAGGGCGCGGGTGGCTCGGGGTGTATTATTGTTTGATTGATTGTGTTGAGCGATGTGAGGTGGGGTAGTGATACAAACAATAGGGGGAGGAAGTTTTGCTCGAATAACAAATTTTACACGAGCGTCGATGTGGTCGAAGGTGTTTGTATGAGATAGTGCGAAAATTTGCTCGGGCGTCGTAAAACTCAAGTGTGGGGAAACGTTTGCGCGTTTTTAACATAAAAAGACAAAATTTTCATTAAAAATCACGTGCACCGTTTCCGTTGCTTCCACACTGAGATTTTTGATGATTTCTCGACACTTAGGATTGCTCGAGGGCGAGCAAGGTGCCGAGAGGGGGTAAAAGTGTAAAATTTTTGTAATTTGCATCAAAGCGTCGTTTTGCGTCATTTAGGGTCGTTTGAGTCTTGTTAGAGTCATGTTTAGTGTCGTTTTGCGCAATGTTCATCATTTGAATTCGAACCGCTTCGCTCGTACTCAATCTCCATTCGAGCGGAGTTCGGTTCGTTTTGAGTTGATTTGCGTAAAAATCACTTGTTTCAAACAACGGCTGCGAACGAAATGCTATACGACCGTCGTTCGACTGTACATTATTATATTATTATTTTACGTTTTAAAAAAAAATTTAAAAAAAATAAATAAATAAATAAATTTAAAAACACCAAAAAATAGTTTGTGATTGCTAATTTTCTGCATTGTTTTCTTGTCAAATCTTTCTTGTTTTGCAGAAACATGTCGGGTGAAGGATCATCATCAAACCCAAGAAAAAGAAAGATTCAGTATCGGGGGAATGATAGGAGGGTGTATTCCCGTTTCGAGAGGATGATTGATCACCCGATCTTAGACTTTGAGGAAGATAGTGAGGAGAGGAAGAAACTGAAGAAGTATGCGGTAACTCACATGTTAGAACACCGTACGATAAACTGGGAATGGTTGCACAGTATGGGAGCGAGTGATCGGGTGGCGGAGTTGTTAGGGCCACGATTGAGAGCGGCAATGGATTGCCGTTGGCCGCAGTATACTGAACTTACACTTGAGTTCCATTGTACCTTCCATCATAAAGAGGGTACTTTTGCGGAAAATAATGTGGTGTCATTCTCTTTGGGCCGAAATCTGTACGAGATGAGTATTCCTCAATTTGGAGTGGCCTTGGGTTTTTATACGGATGAGGAAGTGAGGACTGATGAGTTTGTGAATGGTTTAAGGGGTGTATATAATCATCCTCGGCCGAAGTGTTTGGATTCGGCAGACTTGGAGAGATTTTGGGACGAGATTGCGACCCAACCGTTCGCCCAGACGAACCTTATCACATCGGTTCGTGATCCTATATATAGGTATATTTTGAAAATGTTGGCGACTACGATTGTGGCGAGGAATTCAGGTGAAAATAAAGCAAACTGGTTGGATATTTTTGCTTTAATGTGCATGGTGGAGAAGAGAAACTGGAACTTGGCAAGTTTCTTTGCATGGTCGTGCAGTAGGCCGCGTAGGGGAGGAAAAAGGGCTGCCATGGATCTTGGGCCGTACATAGCTAGGTTGGCAGGGAATATACGGGGCTTTAAAAAATATCATGCGGAGGAGATGCATTTGAGTTTCCCAACGGTTTATTGGGGTATTGCTGAGCTACAGTTAGCGGGGGTTTTGACGAATACGGACCCGCCACAGTGGAATTATGAAGTGGGTGCTTCTCCGGCACGACAGCCGATGCCTCGAAGGAGGCGTGAGACTCCTCCACAGCAGCCAGTTAGACAGCAGAGACCTGACCCGTTTACTCCCGAGACTGCTTTCGACTACACACAGCAGAGGTTTACTCAGATTGAAGATATGATGCGGGTTAACCACCAGTGGACGATGCAGAGCCACCACCGACAGGATGACATGCTCAGGTATATGATGTCGGGTATGTCACTGAATGCTCCGATACCTCCACCCTTTGCCGGATTATTACCTCCACCAGTTTATGGAGGCGAGCAGCAGACCCCATATGTCTACGGTCAGTACCCGGGGTATGACCAGTGGGGAGGGCAGAGTGGTTATGCTTATAGTGGTCAGTTCGGGTGGCAGCAGGCTGGAGGTTCAGGGACCCAGCAGATGGAGGAAGATTCTGAGGATGAGGAGTGATGTAGCAGACTGCAGCAGCATATATATCCTTTAATGTTTTATATTATTTATGTTGTTTCGGTAGTTCGATTTGGTTGTATCTGTAGGACATATTTTTATTTTTCGCTTGAACATGGATTGTTGGAATGATGAACGTTAGGTGGTATTTGGTTTGGTATGCTATGTTTGTTTTAGGTTGATGATGGAACCGCTTTCCGTTCGTGTGTGAGGGAGTTTGGTATTGTTTGCTGAGCACGTTCGGTATTGGAGGGCTTATGTGGAAACGACAGGCACTTTCACAGTCTCACATACTCAGCTAAGTCGTTTCCCTTTTTGTTGTTGTTGTATATTTTATTTATTTCGTTTGCAATTTTTATTTTTAGGTAGTTGTTGAGTTGTATTTTCGTTCTTGCATTGGGGACAATGCAATCTCTAAGTGTGGGGATGCGATACTTGTAAATATTTGAGTCATTAAAAATTTGAAAAACACAAAAAAATTAAAAAATTGGAAAATCCAAAAAAAAATTGAAAAAAATAGAAAATGTCTTTCGAATAAAAAAGAAGTTTGCAATTAAAGAGGAAAATGATAGAAAAAATGAATTTTTGCTCGGGTTCGAATAATAATAATAATATGAGATTATAATAAACCGAGTTTGCGTCTAGTTTGGGATATGTGGATAGGCCCGGGTTTGGTTTTAAGTCCCTTTGATCTAATATACCTTAATTGTCGGTCTGCTAGTGGGTTTTCGCCTGGGAAATATGGGAAACTAAAACTGCCAATAAGAGTATAAGGGGCACCGTTATAAGTTAAAACCGTTAGAGTTTGTGGTCATGCGAAAAAAAGAAAAAAAAATAGAATAAAAAGTGAGCTAGAAACTAAATGAAAGTAACACAGGCCTATGTAATCCGAGTTGGAGATAGCGACTCTACAGCCGGAATGCCTCTGGGATGTGTGAAATCGACTTGCCGAATAAAAGTACCGAAACCTAAGTAATCTGTGGTTGGGGATCGCGACTCTACAGCCGGAATACCTCTTGGTTAGGGAAAGCATCGTCTAGACTCACGAACGAAAGAAAAAAAATAGAAAAAAAAATGGAAAAAAAAAGTTGATTGTAAACTCTCTTGGTTTTGATATAAGACGGTTAGGAATTGGTCCAGTGATCGTTCTTTTAGCCCTATAAGCTTGAGGTGGGAGTAAGTGGACCGTAGATTCTAGTGTGAGACCCTAGGTAGACTGACCGCACTTAAATTAAATTCACATGATAAGGGCTTAGGATTGAATTCGGGTTTAAAGTGGACAAGTATATTCGCAATCGCGGCTAATGAAAATCTTGGTTTTAATTAATTATATCTATATTTTTGGCCCGAGTGATTATTTGTTTCTGATTCCGTTGCATAATTCTTTTTCGAGGACGAAAAAGAGTAAGTGTGGGGATGTTTGATGTACTGTAAAGTACATATGTTTATAGTGTATATTTTGGTCAGTTTTCAGTCGTTTCGAGTCTGTTTTAGGTTAGAATTATGATACTGCTGACGTTAAGCTTTGATTTCAGGTCCCGTAGCTTAAAGTGTTGAAAAACGAGTTAAAACGAGCAGTTCGAAAGAAAAACGGGATTCGTACGCGCGTCGGAGAAGCTGGAAATCGGAATTGAATAAAAAATTAATAAAATTGGCTTTGGAGGCGCCGCGCGACGCGACATTAGCGTCGCGCGAAGGGTTCGATTTCGGAGAAGTTGTGTTTCCAGCTAGGGTTTTGGATTAATTCCCAAGAAACTTAATTGAAAACCCTAATTAGGAATTAGACATCTTTGGGAGCAACTTTGGAGCATTCTTGGTGAACAATTGGAGATTTCAAGGCAAGGGAATCATTGGTACGAGTCGAAGTTGAAGAATCGAAGAATCAATCGGGTTTTCTAATCCCTTGTTTTGTCGATTACTTTCTTGGAACTTTGTTACAATGAATTCTGTTTTAGACATCTTTGTTTTGTTTTTATTTACTGAGATGCTTGGCTAATTTTATAAACCACCTAGACTATGATGAATGGATTAATATAAAGATTTTACCGTTTTCGTTATTTGCATGATTGTTATGGGTGATTGTGTTTAGTAAGAGGTTTGATTTAATGGTTTGATGTGTATGCATACTTTGAATTGGTTTATTGTTATTATTTGCTTCGTATGATTCTTAGTGACGGTCTATATCACAACATAGAGTCATATTAGGGTTTAGGCTTTCGGTGAGTGTCTATATCACGTTAGAAAACCTTCACTCTTTAGGGATAATTGCGCAATAACCCCTAGAAGTAACTGATAATAATTTGCTAAGTCTTAGTGTTCTACTAGTCCTAATAACTGGGAAGTGAGGGGCTATTGGTAGATCTTACCCGGCGAATTGCTTTAAATAGGCCTTGGGAAAGGTTATGTCTTGGTTTACCTGTCAGTCTTATTAGTCTATCAAGTCAAACTAATTACTTCAAATTACCCTAGATCTAGGATTGGGAAAGAATAGGTCAACATTAAGGTACTTACACAATAATTAGACAACTGGGAAGACGTCTAATAACCGGTAGAATTAACGACCTAGGTAGTGCCACAGGTTTCTCCTTGAGAAGGGTCGAGGGGCCTCGTTGGTTCTTAATAGGTTTAGTATTTTAAGATCCCGGTTCCATAACTCATGCATTTAACTTAATCGGTAATCTCTTAAAAACAATCCAGGATTCTTGTCTAGGTGGTCCCGTTCTCATATAAGTAAAGTCCACAGTCTTCATTCGTTTTTAGTCTAGCTCTAGTTTAATTTAGTAGTTTAATATAGATTTCCTGGATTTTTAGTAACCCCCCCCCCCCCAAAAAAAAAAAAACAAATAAACAAGTTTTAGTCGTGTCTGTCAGTGTCTATTAGAGTCTAGTTTACGTGATACATAGAGTCTCGTGGTTCGATATCTGGACTTCCTAGGTTATACTACATTGATCGGTACACTTGCCGATTGTGTGGTTTTAGGTCGAGTCTAGAATTAAAGCCTTTTAGTGTCTAGCTAAGAGAGTCTAATTTAGTTAATTTTTATAGTCTGTTTAGCACACATCAAGCTTCTCTTAAGGCGTAAACATAGTTTACAAGAGAATCCTCAACCGTAGATGATCTTCTCCCCTGCCGGTTGTTCCTGGAATGCGACGAAGAGTTTCCGCTTGTTCTGCTTGCCATTCTGAGAAAACATGCCGAAAAGAGTTCAATTTTATGGGTCCAGTACTTCGAACACGGCCCCGTGTTCAGTGAACATGGCCTCGTGTTCAGATATCTACAGGATTTATGGACAAGGAATCTTGGGTTTCAAATTGTTTTTATGATTTTTGAAGCATTTTTGAACTTAAACAACTTAAAACATTGTTATAGAACTTATTTTTATCAAGATTCCATGAACAAAAATCTAACAAACATCTCAATAAGGCTTGAAACTATAGAAGGTTCAAGCTTTAATGGAAGTATGAGGAAAATTGAAGAAGATGAAAGTGGATAAAAGAGGAAAGGACAAAAAGATAGTTGAGAAACTTCTTTTAGAAAATACCTAGGATGGTATGTGAGAATATTCCTCAAATCTCTGTCCCTGGAATGGTTCAAATGTGCAGGATTCGTGGCTGCATTTATAGAAAACGACAGTACGTTGCGCACGGCCCCGTGTCGGCTGGACATGGCCCCGTGTGCAGATGGAATCCTGACACATTTTTGTCCGCATTCTGACAAAATCAGAAGGGAATCTTTTGGGTGGACACGGGGGCGTGCTGACCTGGACACAACCCCGTGTCTAGAAGCTGTCTTAAGGAATTCTTCAAATTTCAAGGAACTTTCCCGGATCAGGTGGTTCCTTACTAAATGGAACAACCCCAAAGTGCCTAAGATACCTTAATTGATCTAGATTGAGACGAGAATGCAAGAGGTTGTCGGTGAGGGTGATTCCTATGCTATATGTTGGTGGACAAGTCCAACCCTTTCCCGGGCTCTCGTTAAAGAAGGTGTATGTCGAATCACTCAGGTCTATGTATGCATCGAACGAAGTCGATGGGGAGTCCTTCACGGCACAATCGACAAAGGGACGACTATCGCTCAAGTCCTCACTAGAGTTAGAAGCATCATTAGAAACAATGAAGTTGTTTGAATGCGTTTCCAACCTCTCTTCTTGGTTATCGTCTTGGAAAAGATTATTGAAATCTTCCCTAAGTTCTTTTAACCAATTAATAATTAGATCTTCTAGTTGAAATAATTCATCGAGAAGCATTTCTCCTAGAATATCCGGTTGGGCGCATTCGAGGGAGAGATAGGGATTATTTTTACTTTCGCCCCTCTTAAGGATACTAGGAAATGATGGGTCTATATAGTGGGGTTTATAATTTAGAAAAAAGCATTCTAATTCTTTATGGTTACCACCACATAATTGACACCACATAGTACCATAAGAGTGCCGAAAGTAAAAAGTATCAGTATCACTCATGTTTATGTCAGAAATTACCAACCGTCGGGATCTTACGGTTCTGTTTTCAGTAACTGAAACTTGGGCACGGGGGCGTGGTGAGTGGGCACGGCCCCGTGTTCAGCTTACTGTGTGACTTAAAACAAGATTGCCAGTTCCAATGATTGGGCACGGGGCGTGTTCAGCGGGCACGGCCCGTGTTGAGTTCTGCAGAAGCTGAAAAACTAAAAAAAATCCTAAAAAAATGAAAAACAAGAAAAACGATTAGGCCGTTGATTCCTAACTTTCTTAAAATCCTTTTGTCCCCGGCAACGGCGCCAAAAACTTGATGCGTGTGAAGTGTTATATATATTAGGTGTATATTTTAAGCCCCTTTAACACTTATTTTTAGCCAAGTTTTAAATTTATAAAACACGATATTTTACTAACACTAAACACACATATGGGCAAGTGCACCCATCGTGAGCGTAGTATAGTGTTGGTAAGATACCGAGGTCGTCCAAGGACACAAGAGCTTTTAGTACCGGTTTATCCTCAACGTCTAATCAAATCAAAAAGTTTAGAAAAATGTTTTAAACTAAGAAAAATAAAAACTAACTAAAATGCTGAAAATAAAAATAAAAAGAAAAAACAGATAGACAAGATGAATCACTTGGTTCCGACTCGTATCTAGTGTAACCTTTGATTATTTCCGCACTTTTGCACTATTTTAAGAGATTATCTTAGTTATTGTAGTAGGCCCCTCTTTTGAAGGTGACGTTACCCTCACCCCAGTAGTTTGAGTCAGCAAGGATACAATCCTAAAAGGGTGGATTATTGGAAGATAATTAATTAAGTTATTAATGCAAATTATGGTAGGCCCCTCTTTTGGAGGTGACGTTAGCCTCGACTAAGTAGTCTGAGTCAGCAGGGATACAGTCCTAAATAGCCGGGTTATAGTATTAATAGTAGTTAACTTATGAGGGGGTCAAAGAGTTTGGACCCCCGCCATCCAATACCGTTAAGTATTGAAGGAGGTCCTACTAAATTTGACCCAGGTCCATTGCAGGACCTCTAAACGCTGAACAATGGCAAGACCTTTACCAAACCGTTCCCTTAACCCCCGACCAGGTAGCCAACATACCTCCATATAGACCGTGGAGATATGAATGGTGAAAATCTTTTATTTTATATAGACAGTAAAATAATGCCAAGACACCACGGACAAACGATAAGGAAAGATCACCTTCAACATAAGCAACTAGTTATTAAAGTCATTAATACAAAACCAAGTAAAAAGTGCGAAAAGATTAGAAATAAAAAGTATTACACTAGACACTTTGTCTTCACCAAGTGATGTAAGAGACTTAGGCAAACATGGCCTTGATTGTCAAGAACTCTTACGATCAATCTTGGATCCCGAGACGACTCACACACTCTACGATGGACAATGGATGATGGTGGTGGATGATGGTGTTATGGTGGTGGTGGGTGGTGGGTGAAGTGTGAGAGAGGTGGTGTGCCAAGGGATGGTTTGAGCTTTAGCCAAGCACTTCTATTTATAGGCTGAACAGAAGCTCGGGCACGGCCCCGTGTCCACATCCTTCTCTTTCTTCATTTAATGCAGTTTTGTCTTTTTAGTTGACCACGCCCACGTGTCCGCTGAGCACGACCCCGTGGTGCAGAAGAATCTTTGTACTATGCAGATTTGCTGGATTGTGCGAATCTTATAGTTGACCACGGCCCCGTGTTCGCTGAGCACGGCCCCGTGGTGGGCAATAGAAGCTTCTACCACTTTGTCTTTTCTGCTGACACTTGGGCACGCCCCCATGTTGGCTGAGCACGGGGCGTGTTCAGGCTTCTGATCTCTTGTTTTGCTTGGGAAGATGCTGTCGTGGGGTCGGGCATGTCACCTCTTGTTCCTTTTCTTGTATTTATGTTAGATTATGATGTCTTTTTGCTTCTTTTGTTAATTTGAGCTCATTTAATCCTGAAAATACAAAAGGAAGACAAAAGCACACTTTTTCCAACATTAGTACTAAAAAAGGGTTAGTTTTATGCCTCATTTGATGAAATTTATATGTTGCATTTTTAACACATCAGTATTATATATATGTAAAATTTATCATTTAAAACCAAACTATGCATCTTAGGGGCATTTTGGTAATTTCACATAGGCTTAAAAGGTCAAAACTGGAAATCTGAGTTTAAAAATTTTGCTTACTGTTAATATATAAAAATTTACTGAAAATATCAGTAGGCATCAAACCTTATATGTTTAAAATAGTTTTAATACATACTATGCGTTAAAAACGCTTAAAAAGGCGATTTTGAGCTATTTCCGGGTTTTTAAAGGAAAGCTGATATTTTTATTATTCCAGAAGGCTCAAAATGTTTTATTTATCATATTAGATCCGTAGAAAAAGGTTTGGTATCAAAATAATTCGTAAAACTCATTTTATAGCCCAAAAGGGCAAAACCGGTAATTACCGAAACAGGCATAGAACTCTATGTTATGCTCAGCCT
>JARYGA010059373.1:0-18470 GCA_030545235.1 Helianthus tuberosus | reverse complement strand
CCTTTAAATCCTTGGTTAGATAACTAAGGGTATCTTCAAATCTCATACCCATTACGTTTTGATTTTTCAAACATACACAGTACCAGTATTTCAAAACAATCTTCATGATCTCAAAACATTTCATATAGTTTGAAAACAATTTTTCTAGATGCATTGTCTATGTTATTTCAAAAACATTGGCCATGTTATCAAAACCAACCTTTCTAATTTCAAAATATTTCATATAGTCTGAAGACAATATTAACACAATACATTTTCTTATCAAGAGCATGATTTCGAAAAGCATCATTCATATTTTCAAAAACCTTATACATAATTTCAAAATTCATCTCGCATGATTTTAAAATATTTTTGTAAAAAATATCTATCTAATACACCTACTTTATGATTTCAAAATATTATATATATAAGGTTTCAAAAACATTTTTTTAACCCATGCATAGTTTTCCAAATATATTTTCCTCACACATTTACATAACCTTCAAATTCTGCTTCATATGTCGCCTTGACATATCTAGCATCTCAACTTCATAAGCATTTCAACTTCATGTTTTGACTTAAGCACATCCCGTGCGAGATTTCAAAACATCTTCAACTTCTAAAATCCATATGGGATCTTTTTTATCTCCACAATTAGACCCTTGTGGATAATCATCATTCAAATCAGAGTCCTTAATCGGATTCCTTATGTACCTTAATTCGAACACTTTGGTTCCTAGTAATCGAAATCGAATTTTCTTTTTGAATCTTTCTATCTTTATAGTTGGATTCTTGATAACGTTTAAAGTACCAAATGAAATCCACGGAATGGATTCCTAGTGTGCCTTAAATGCATGTACGCAATTTACAAGACAAATTAACGAACAATTTTGTGGTTATATGATATGTGTTTATGTGTTCTCCTCTATGTTTTTGTGTGTTACGATTTTCCAAATCCTCATAGAATCTTTCATATCTTCATATGAGAGATTCATAGTAGGATATTCAAAAGGTACTACCTTAAATCCTTATGGGCTTCTACCTGGTAGTTAAGACCCTTGGGTTATATAGTACCACTCCATGATTCATAAGAGACCCTCTTAGTAGTCTAGTCAAAAAGATTGATTCACAATTTGGTTAGAGAACGACATCTAGTGATGTAGCTGAACAGACTCCTTGATAGTCTATTTAGATCATTTATTGATTTATTCTACGGGACTCTATGGCGGTCTAGTTACACTCATCACAGGATTGTTCATTTGGTTTTACCCTACTCATTATCAAATGCACTGTGTGGACTATGCAAGGAAGTACGTAGTTATGGATGCATACATAAACTATGAAATTCCATGCGCAGAAACCACAGTAAGATTTATTATGTGTAAGAGCCGATAGTGACAACAATAACGAAATGAGAACGATGTAATGGAGGTACGGTGGACGCACCAATGACGCTTCATATACTTGTATATAAGTATCCCTCTTACATTGCAATCATGATGTTATCAAAGGTTACTAGAAGTTCAGAACCCTAACCAATGTTGTTTGATCTTTTCAACTTCATATTTTCAAGCTCTCACAAGTTTCCTCTAAATAAATTTCGGGACGAAATTTCCTAAAGTAGGGGAGACTGTAACACCTGTGCCTCCACGGACATCAAACAAATGCCAAACCAATGAAATATTGTATTTCATACTTGGGATTTGTAAAAATATGTGTATCTTTTGCACATATCTATTCTTGTTCGATTTCAAGCTCTAAATCGCTTTCTGGAAGGTTATACGCGCACTGATGCGTAGATATAACCAGTTTAATCCAACGAACACTCCGGAATAGTGAAATAGGCTTAACATACCTTAAATAACCTTTACATAACTTAGATATAAGTTTTGGAAGGTTTGGTGTGGTGAAATCAAAGTTAAATCGCTTACAGGGACTAAAGTTGACAAACTGCGAAAGTATGCCAATTTGAACTGTAACAGACCTTCCGGAGCATGACCATAAGTTAAACATACCATAAATATCCTTCACATAGCTTAGAAATAGGCTTTGAGGGGTTCGGTGTGCTAAAATAAACTTTTGGGTCATTCAGGGACTAAAAGTGTCAAAAAGTGCACAAGTTTGCATTTTCGCGCATAACTTACGTTCTGAATACATCTGGACATCCAAAAATTTATGTAAGCATGACTACATTATATTTTAGTGTTCGCCTTAAGAAAAATCCATTCGTCGCATCATTTGGATCGTTTTTCGCGCTTGTGCGCATTCCGTCGTAATTAAGCGAACATCGCGTTCGTACGACCAAACGAACCATCATCCGGCATATTTTTGAGCATGTTTCATGTCCACAATGTTTAGGCAACATTTTAGGGCCTTAAAGTTGGCTTTACGGGCCTTAGAAGTGTCGGAAATGGCCTTAAACACGTGCAGGGACCTAAACTGTCATTTCTGAAACATATGTGCAGATCAGAGGCCCCAAGCGGCCCGCATTGTGTTTACCTAAATCTAAAGCGGGCCGCATTAGCCCTTCTGACCAGATTAAATGAATCAGACAGCTGGTTGCAGCTGTTTTGCACTTCTAATCCCCCTTCCACATGTCAATTCCTTATGGTGGTGAGCATTTTGAGGCACCATAACTTCCCGACAAGTGTACGGCCTTGATCGTTTCCCCTTTTCCAAGAAACGATCTCAACGGTGGACCGAATACTATAAATACCCCACCCCCCATTGCTTTATTTCTTACAAGAATTCTGATTTTGAGAGCTCTAAGTTGAAACCATTGTTTCATACCTGAGTTCTTGAAGTCGGGATTAGCATTCGGGGACCCTGGGTAAGTATTCTTTCGTTCTTTTCCTTATTTTATTGCTTTTAGAGTCAGAAAGTCAAACTTTGTTTGACTTTCAGCGTTGACCAGTAATGGTCAATGCGAAGTTCGTTTGAACTTCGCAACGTGAGTGTAATCACGTTGGTCATAGTCCCTTGGGACTATGCCCACTGATTACCACGTTGTCTAGAGTCGTAGGGTAGGCGATCTGATAAATCGCCTATACCTTCGAACTCGACCCATTTGGTCGATCATTAGGATCCGACCAAATACATTAGGTGACCATAGTAGGTAGGGAATAACCTTCCGAGGTTATACCCTATGGTCACATCGTTTAAGTAGTTGTATGATAGGTAGTTTATATGCCTTAGGTAAATTACCAGAATACCCTTTTCATGTATAATTGGTAATTAAGCATATGTAACCTAAACTTTTGTCACATAACTGATTATGTAACATGTTTAGGCATATAACACTTGTCATAGGACTAGTTAGACGGTCTGAACGCGTTTCACGCGAACGACGCGTTAAAGTAGCATAAGCTACCTAAACGGGTCGTAATGGGCCGCGATGGGTCGATAGCACTTAGGTTTGGTTTCATTGTAGTATGTAGGTCTTGTTAAACCATATCATATGAGTTCCAAAACTCGTTTGGTTTACCAAGCCTCATCCTATCCGATCTCCCGATTTAGATCCGGTTTATTTATATAGTTTTAGATTGCCGATTGATTCCGTGCTCCCTCAAGCTTTGTTTGGTTGTTGTTCAAGACCTCCAAGCATTCTCAGGCGAGTACATTCTTCCCCTATTTTACTGTTTTCAATTGTTTTGGGGTGACTCATATGTGCTAAATGTTTTCGATGTTATAACAAATGGTTCCAAAAACGATTAAAACGATTTATACAAAACTAATAACGATTTCATAAAGTGAACAAACTTGTTGGTTGTGTTTACATAACAAATGACATTCATTAGCAATGATCAAGCCGACCAGTATTAGGTTATGGTACCATAGGATCTGACAAATCCCGTTATTTACTACCCCCGTGGTTATGTATGGGCAATGGTAGGTAGCGACTGAATCTGTAATTATTAACTTACCCTATGGAGGTTTGTTAATACGAAACCGAGAAGCGACGAAAACGAGAAGCGACGAAAGTCACGAAGGTTTGAATGTTATTAGCGAGACGACCACATAAGTAGTTTCACGACCTAAAACGAATTAAACAATTAACGATTGGGTTTCACACGATGTTTTAACGATTGGGTAACGATTGGGTTTTCACACGATGTTTTAACGATTGGGTAACGATTGGGTAACGATTGGGTTTTCACACGATGTTTTAACGATTGGGTAACGATTGGGTAACGATTGGGTTTTCACACAATGTTTTAACGATTGGGTAACGATTGGGTAACGATTGGGTTTTCACACGATGTTTTAACAATTACTTTGGTGGTTTGGTTTGGATTAAATGATTAAGTAACAATGCGTGTGGAATATGATACAAGCATGGTGGATACGCCGCTGGTACTTCCTATATATAAGTGTTTGTATGGTATTACATATTGTAGTGTTATTTGAATCATTTCAGCTCGAGACATAGAACATTTTATACAAGTAACATACTTTTCACAAGACATTTATTTACAAACAACTTATCTTATACAAACTCATATTACATGGTTATTCATTTAATCATGCTTTATTTTCTTATTTATACATATCACCTGAACTTATCATTGTTTTTCCAAATAATTTACTAAAACAAATGTTTTTGGGTTAAGAGTCATGGCTACGAGGTTTTACAAATTATAACCCGCTTGATTTGAGTTGGTTAATTGAGTTGCAATATTATACTCTTTTCAAAACAAGGTTTTTAAATAAAGTATTGCAACATCTAAACTAGCCATGATTTCAACACTCCTACAAAACCTATGTACTCGCCAGCATTTCTTTGCTGACCTCGTTTTCACATATGTTTCAGGTATTGTTGAATGGTATCGATTGATAAGATGCATGCTCACATAGGACTGGACAAGGCCTTAGTGACTAAATAACAATGATAGATTACGTTTAAATTGTATATTTAGATTTCCAGACAATGTAATTATTCAATGATTAATAAAACGAAACACTTTTTGGTATCCATGGTTATGAAACATTAATTCTGTTGCAACACGCCCCGATGTTTCCGCCACGTTTTGTATGTTCTACGTGGTCGGGGTGTGACATAAATAATCCCAACTCACTGTTATTGGCCAATAATAATCCCAACTCATTTAATCACCAATAATAATCCGAACTATTCACTTTTGTTTGTAAAATACTCCCACGTTAAAAAAACACTAACTAGGTTAAAATATTGTTGATGTGGCTTAACATGTGTGGACTGACGTGGCTGATTAACATCTTACTCGTGTATAAAATGATTATCAGCCTCATTTGCACACACAATCGCACTCTCCTTCAAAACCCTAATTCTACAAATTGGGTAAATTCAGTCGATTGTGTGTACAAATGAGGCTGATAATCATTTTATACACATGTAAGATGTTAACCAGCCACGTCGGTCCACACATGTTAAGCCACATCAGCAATATTTTAACCTAGTTAGTGTTTTTTTTAACGTGAGAGTATTTTACAAACAAAAGTGAATAGTTCGGATTATTATTGGTGATTAAATGAGTTGGGATTATTTATTTCCAATTTGCCTATTAAAAATTTTCATTCCGTTAAGTTTTAAGATTACAAGTTATATCCTTTTATGAAAAAAATACATGATAAAGCCCTTTGTACAACTTTTACGGAAACTTTGTTACAAATGCCTAATTAGTACCAGTTAGTTGACACCGTTGGTTGATTGCTCAGCAAGTGAAGTCATGAAGAGTTCAGGTGAACCCAACCTGGTAAGATTAATGTAGTATGCCGGTCCGTGAGCAGACAATCCTGCAATAAAAAGTCCGATCACCCTCCAGCCTCTACAAACATATGTTTCACAATAATCTGGTCCATTTTGATAATACATGATAAAGCTCCTCAACAACTCCCAAAATGCGTTTGCAAACATGGGTATTATAGCAAATATTGAGAAGTAGTTCTTATTTGGTTCTTCAGCGAGCACCTGCACCAAGTAAAAACTATTAAGATTAGTTTAAATGACACATTTGGTAATAAAAAGCTGTTCAAATTGCATGGGAGATATTATTTACTTGGCCCTTGTAGAAGCTATTGTAATAATGACAGTCACCAAAATGCTTGAAGTAACAATCAGAACTATCAAAGGACACTCTAGGCACCAAATCGTTGCAATAAACAAACCTGTGGTACCTCAAACCATGAGTTACCAACACCTCTTTCATGAATTCACCAAATTTTTTATCTCCAACCCTAGGTTGTCCAAATGTGTATACCCCTTCGATTTTCGAAAGCATATCAATCTCGTTCTGGTGTGCCAAAACAGCTGGAAAGACTACAGATAATGCCGCCCCTAAACTGTGCCCGGTTACCAGGAATTTAGCATTTGGGTTGTTCTCAAGATGTTCTTTAAGCTTTTGCCTGATCGCATAGTAAGCGTAGGGTTTTTGCTTGTCTAATTGGATGTCTTTCGGCCACCCTTGGCTCTTTTGTAATCCTAGGGCTTTCAAGAAACCAGCATGTACCTTTCCTATACCAGGGAGCTTGTACCATGATAGATCTGAAAGTTATAATCCCAACACATCCTTAAGTTTGAGGGTTGTTCGGTAAATAGTTAATAAATAGTTTATGTTAGAATTAGATAAGTTACGAGAGTGCGGGGACTAAAGATGACAAGTTGGAAAGTTAATAACCTACAACTAGATGGAGCGACCCATCCAGGGGACGCATCTCTTCCCAATCGACTCCTACACCACAAGATCATCAGACGCGATGTTTCAAGAGGAGACACGTCCTTTCACTCGCATCTATTCAATTAGTATAAATAGGCTTGTAGTTTTCAATTGTATAACATCCCTGTACTCATTCAGAATCACATGTAAAGATATTCAATTTTATATTCAAGTTCGATTCATGTCTAGAGATCAAAGATCCATTTTGGGCCAACAATTGGTATCAGAGCATCAGGCTCTAGGAATCGCAAGGCAACGAATCGGCGGGAAGTCATTCGCGATCAGGTTTCATCATTCTAATTTTTCAATTCGCAAGTTTCAATTCAGAATTTTGTTTAAGGGTTCGGTTCTAGGGTGATACGGTTTAACCAGGTTATTGGTTAGGAATCTAGGATTGTTGATTCCGGGGTTTAGTGCGAATTAGATTATCAGGAATTCAATTAATACGCGTTGTGGTTATTCGCGGGTTAAAGATTTGAGAGTTTGTTGAATTCAAGGGAATTGTATTTACCGGTACAATGGTTCGTATTGGTGGCCAAGAAATTTTAGAAACCAGAAAGTAAGAGTTGTGAGAATTCTAAGTTAGTAATCAGACTAGGGTTCGTAAGTGAATGAAACCGAGTACAGGAGCACAAAACAGGGTTATTTTTGTTTCGTTTGGAGTGCTAGGAAGAATCAGAATTTAATTTGGTAGTTATACGCGATCCGTTCAATTCGCGGGTGAAGGCCAAAAGTTTAAAAAAAAATTGAGCGAGTCGATCCGGAAGAAGAAGCCGGTGAAGAAGGAATCGTTTGAGTAATTCGAAGTGTGTTGTTAAGATCAAGTGATTCGAAGAAAAGCGATGATCGCTATTTAGAAAGAAACGTCTGATTTTGTCCATGATGAACCAAAAGAGCCTAGGGTTCAATTGTGTTCAAGATTTTCAATTCATTGGGCGTTCGTTATTATCTTCGATTCAGAGAAATCAACAGTTGCAACAAATCGATTAAGTAAAAATCGTTTCAGTGCGAAGGAGGAATATAAATCAATTCTGAAAAATTGATCAGAAACCCAGAAGTCACGAAGGCAATCAAAATCGATTCAGAGGAAAATTGATTCAGATAATTCGATTCAGTCAACATCGAATCAGTATTTAAGGAGAAGGAAAATCGAATCAGTATAACATCGATTCAGAACCAGAGCCACGAAGAAAGAACGCATCAGAGAATAAAAAAAATCGATTCAGGTTAAATCGATTCAGAGCAAGAAGAAAATCAAATCGATTCAGTCTCAGTTCAAGATACTCAGAAAAATCGATTCAGAAGTCACAAGCCACAAATCGATTTCAGAAACAAAAGTCAAGTGAAGCATAGAAGGGTTGTGAAGAAACAAAGTGCTATGCAAAGAAACACGGTGATGCAGCGAATGCAGGAAACAAGAAGAGAAATTGTTGCAGTGAGTGCAGAAAAAAAATGCAGTGAATGTAGAGGAAAAATGAAGCAGTGAATGCTGGGAAATACATGCAGTGAATGCAGAATTTGATATAGTAAGTGCAATAAAAAACAATCCAGTGAGTGGATCCGGTAAAAGTGGAGAATCCGTGAGGGACGCAATCAATGATGAAGAACCCGTTGTGAGAAACAACCGTGAAGAGGATATTTAATCTGTGATAGATCAAGAAGAAGACACGCATAATCCTGTGACTGGGTCAGAAGAAGGAATTGATGTGTGATACAACCGCAAGACAAATCTAAGTTAATCAAGACCGGTGGAGTTCGTGTTGAGACAACTACACAAGAAAAGGTTCGTGTGATACAAATCAAGTACGGTCAAGACAAGTGTGAAGCAAAATATTCGTGTGAAGCGAGTTCGTTTGAAGCAAGTTCGTGAGGAGCAAGGTTCGTGAATAAGAAGATACATGTGAAGTGTTAAATACCGAGGAGTTTCAAGAAGATGGAATTGATCAAAGTTCAAGATCTACAACTCAAGGATGTTCGTGATTAGGGGGTGAATGAAAGTTATAATCCCAACACATCCTTAAGTTTGAGGGTTGTTCGGTAAATAGTTAATAAATAGTTTATGTTAGAATTAGATAAGTTACGAGAGTGCGGGGACTAAAGATGACAAGTTGGAAAGTTAATAACCTACAACTAGATGGAGCGACCCATCCAGGGGACGCATCTCTTCCCAATCGACTCCTACACCACAAGATCATCAGACGCGATGTTTCAAGAGGAGACACGTCCTTTCACTCGCATCTATTCAATTAGTATAAATAGGCTTGTAGTTTTCAATTGCATAACATCCCTGTACTCATTCAGAATCACATGTAAAGATATTCAATTTTATATTCAAGTTCGATTCATGTCTAGAGATCAAAGATCCATTTTGGGCCAACAAGATGTTGGTACACTAAATGTCTGCTGATTACGTCATTATCAAGTCTTGTGTCTAGGATTGTTTGAATGATCACACAATAGGGTTTAAGTTAGGGTTTTTATGTGTTAAACAAGAGATTTCGCTTGAGTGGGTTTATGTATGCTTGAAGCGAAATCAACACAAGAAGATTTTGCTTCAATAAGTCTCAAGCGAAATCAAGTACTCTATATATAGGGGTTAGGTCATTTGAAGCGAACAAGAGTAGTCATTGTATGTGAGTCAAGGTGCTGCTGAATTTTTGTCAGAAAATCATTGTAAAGACTCAGAAGGCATTAATAGAAGGAAAATTAAGAAGAACAAAGCTGTTATGACTTTGTATACATTGATTCCGCCTTTGTATTCAAAGATGAACGCCTTAACTGACTTTTAGAGGTCGTACAACGGTCCAACAAGTGGTATCAGAGCTCAGGACGAGGAGTTCATACCATAGCAGCGGATTATCTTCTTTCTACTCATTTCTTTTTACATTTTTCAGTTCTGAACAAGTTCCAACGGTCGAAATGGTCTGATTTTCGAGTATAACGTGTAAAACTGAGTTTTAACAAAGCCTACAAAGTTTCGGACTTAAATTCAGATTAAAACTCATTAAAATTGACATAAAACAGGATTTCGCTTGAAGTTGTTCGTAGATAACAGGTTGTTTTCGCTTCAAGACAGACATTTTGGACTATTTCGCTTGAAACTTGAAGCGAAATAGTGGTTTTCGCTTGAACAGTTAAAGCGAAACTGTTCTGTCAGATTTCGCTTGAAGGTTCTGATAAGTTGAAGCGAAACAGTTGGTCTCGCTTGAATCTGATTGGTTTGAAACTTGTATTGTTGAAGCGAAATAGTTGATTTCGCTTGAATTAGTGTTGTTGCTTGATTTCGCTTGAACAAGTATTATTGAGCTGTTTCGCTTGAAGCTGTTTACTTCAAGTATTTTGCTTGAACTTGTTAATTGTTCAAAACCTAAAAATTTTCTAAGTGTATTGACTGATTTTTCAGGTACGATCAAAATGGATGATATTTTCATGAATCCTTTTAGCGATATGTATGCATTCACGGGCAGTTCAGGAAACAACGATACTTCTTCAAGTGATGCAAACAAAAGTCCACCGAAAGAAAGAAAGAAGGAAGCTTGGGAGTCCGAAAGTGCATTTGGAACATTTAACAAACCTCCTAAGCTGATGGCTATAGAAGATTATAGCAGGTGGGCAACAAAGTTCGAAGATTGGTTGATGGCATTTGCTTTTCCTTGCTGGAAAAGTATGAAAAATGGTTTTGCCCAAGGAAAGAAGAATGGTGAAGCATTAAGATCAGCTGAAGAGATTGATAATTTTGTGGCTGAGCAAAAATGTGTGGCATTATTGTTTCAATCGGTGCGTGAAGACATCATTTCACTGATAGATTACTCAAATTCTAAAGACTTATGGGAAAAACTCGAAAAGAAGTGTCTTGGAAGCAAAGAGATTATAAAAAATAAAAAGAAACTTCTTAGGAAAGAGTTTGATATGTTTAGTTGTCTTAAAAATGAGTCAGTATGTAAAATGATTGAAAGGTTTGGTCATCTGAAGCTGGAATTAGCAAGACATGATATCAGATATCCTGATGATGAGCAAGTAGACAAGTTGCTTGATGCATTGCCAGACGAGATGGAGTGGAGATATTATGCTCTCATGATTAAGAACACTATTCCTTCTGATTTGTTGAAACCAGATCTGGTGATTGAGAAACTGGAAAGTCATGAACTGGAATTGAAGAAGACGTACAAAGTTAATCATTCATCTTATCAACAGAATCTGGATCTATACTATCCAAAGAGCATGATGCCGAAAGCTACTTCTCCAAAGACTGCATTTTCTGCTGAAAATGTGTCGACAGCCGACAAAGAAAGTCAAAGTGATCAAAGCAGTGGAGGCCATAGTGGTTATCACAGTGGATCTACATCTTCTGCAAATCATTCTGATGCGAAGTTTTCTTGCAATATCGCGATAGATCTGAAGAACGCACAGAATTTTGATGCGGAGTCGGCCAAGCAACAAATGGTCTTTTTGGCATCTGTTTTGGAATCCTACGAAGGATTGGTGGCTGGAAAAATCGGGAATACAAATCTGACGAAAGAAGACTACGATCAGATAGATCCTGGAGAAATGGAGCTGATCGACATTCGTTGGGCAATGGCAAGTGCAGTTCGACGTGCACAACGCTTCATGGAGATTACAGGGAGAAAAACAATTGGTGGTGCTTCTACCAAGCTGGGGTTCGATAAATCGAAGGTGACTTGTTTCAAATGTAAGCAGAAGGGTCACTTCAAACGAGAATGCCGAAACGCTTATGCTGATGAGTCAGAGAACCCTTTCAGAGATGATTATTACAAGAAGGCAATCTATCATCAGAATAAATCTGAGCCGCCTAGATTGAAGCAGATTGAATACAACAGAGACAAATCAAGGGCTCTTGCTGTGATTTATGATGATGAGGGGTATGATTGGAGTAAGGAAGTTCTACCGGAAGAAGATGCGGTGGGTTACGCATTCATTGCAAGCAATGATGAACCTAAGCCATGGAAAGATGATCGTACTGAAGAACAGAAATATCACTACCGGAAGATGGTTGCTGAAACAAAGATTATCAGACTTTCTCGTATCTATCTGAATGCAAGGAGAGCCAATAGATGGGATCCAGATAGAGAGTGCTATCTTGATGAGTATGGAAATATTGCAATTGATGATAGTACACTTGATATCGAAGCCATCATCAAGGAGTACAAAGAAGAAGATGAATATTGGCAACACAAGTGGTGGGGAACTCCAACTTCGAAAATGATTGAAGAAGAGAAAGAGAAAGAGAGAAAGGAGAAAGAGGAAAAAGAGAAGAAAGAAAAGCAAGTTGATACAGGCATAATTGATACTACGCAAGAGTTAATAGCTGAAAACCTGGGAGTGATGGCTGACAAAGTGCTAGCTGCAAAAGCACTTGAGGTAGATCCTAATTCTGCTACTGAGTCAAAGGAATCGGTCAGTCAAAGTGTGTCAACAAATGCGTCAGGTAACAAGTTTGAAGGGAATGCTGATTGCAAAAATTGCACCAAACAATGCAATTTTTGTAACACAGTCACGTATCTTAACAATGAGAAAATCCAGAATCTGACAACAAAGGTTAGAAATGTTGAAAATCAGATTCTTGATCGTGACAAAAGTGTAAGAGCTTCAACTGAACGGATCAAAGAATTAACGGCTCAAATTGAAAATGATAAAACTGAACGTGAGAAAATAAAATCTGAAAATGAAAAGTTAATTCTTGAAAACCGTCAAATTTCTGAAAAGTTTGAGAAATTGAAAAACGTTGTCAAAGATAGTGATGATCGTAATGGCAAAACATTTAAAGAAAATGAACATCTAAGAGTTGTTTTGAGATTAAAAGAAGAATCGATTAATGAACAACTGGATCAAATTGCTAAACTGAAACTTAAAGTTCAAGAAGCTGAAATTGAGAATGAACGAATCCAGTTGAAGCTTAACAGCTATAAATCAGCAAGCTTTGTTTTGCAGCATATTGTTCCTAAACCTATAGGGAAAAACAAAGATGGAGAGGATGTGTTTTCTGATGGAACGGGTGTAGGTTTTCACAAAGTTCCACCGCCAATTTTAGACAACTACACGAAAAAGCAGTCTAGTTTGTTGGAAATTGAGGAAGAAAGTGAAATTAAACTTCCTGAAAACATTGATGTCACGTTCACATCTTCCAATGACGAGGGTGTCCAAAGTGATGTAGTGAAAAGTGTGGTAGACAAAGTGCTTAAACCGGATTGTGACACTTCTGAGGAGGATGGGTGTTTCTTTGATAAATACATTCTGAAACAAAAGTCCAAAAACAACTTAAGTGATGAACCGGGTCTTGTGATGTACAAGATGGCTGGATCTGATAAGTTGTATTCGGATTCTGAGTTTCCAATAGAGAATGTTAACATGAACAAATTGACAAATGTTTTCAAACTTGTTGAAGTTGAGTTGACAGATGTGAATAATCTGAGTCGAAAGAAAGACAGGGTTTATAACAAGAAAACTGTTTATCCACCACGTTTTTATAATAACAACAGAAACAATTGGTCGGGTGGTTATAGAGATGGTAAGAGTTATCAGCAAAGAAGGTTTCAAAACAAAAGGTTTGCAGAAAAGAAGGTGTTTGTGAACAGTTCAAGTTCACTTTTTGATGAGGAAAATGAGATTTTTTCAAAATCGAATGAAGAGTTCTTTGAGAAAAGAGCTTCACAGTATCAGTCTGAAGGCACGAGTCGAGTAGTTGATTCTCGTACTTGTTTTAGATGTGAACAAGTTGGTCATATTGCACGAAAGTGTACATATGTGAAGTCTAGGACTGAAGCTGTGAAGGTTCAGCAAAAGAAGGTTGATGTGAAGAGTAAAGCACCAATGTATGTTGAGAAGAAAGTGGTTGAGAAGCAAAACGTTAAAATCAACAATGTAAAAGCAAAAAATGAATCTGTAAAGAAAGTGGTAACTCAAAATGACAAGTTTTATAAACGGGTTGCATTAACTGAACAAATTTGGAAACCAAAAACGGAAATGAAAATTTCAACTTCTGAAATGAAAAAGGGTGAAGAATCAATTACGGTTGATTATGATGCAAAATTTCCACCTTTGAAGGCTGAAAATTTCAAAATTCAAATTGCTAGAGTCAAGGTTACACCTAAGGCTGATGAGGCCTGGGTGGACACCATGTTCGAATAAGCAGTTTGAATTGCCGGAGCTTCCTGGATCGCGAAGCATGAATCGGCATCTTTATTGAAATGTTTTAAAATCAACTTGTGGTACATGCAGGATCTTCCAAGAGCCATTTCAAGATGGATCATGGATAGTGGCACATCTCGACATATGACAGGAAAAACTGCATTATTGTATGATGTGAAGAATATCAATGGTGGTTATGTGGGATTTGCTGGTCATGAAGGTGGTCGAATTGTTGGTGAAGGAACGTTATCCAATGGGATTGTAACGTTTGAGAGAGTTAACTACATCACTGAGCTGGAGAACAATCTGCTTAGTATCTCGCAGATTTGTGACAATCAGTACACTACTCACTTCACTGATAAAGAGTGTTTGATTCTGAAACCTGGTTTTGTTATCCCTGAAGAATGGATTATTATGAGGGCACCCAGAGTGAACGATTTATATGTGTTAGACATGTCTGTAGCAACTACAACTACTGGTCAAGCACATTGTTTCGTGTCTAGAGCAACTGAGAAAGAATCAAGATTGTGGCACCGAAAGATGGGGCATATACATCTTAGAAAAATGAATCATTTGGTACACAATGATTTGGTATTGGGAGTTAATATCAAAGGTTTTCATCTGGAAGGGGAGTGCATTAGCTGTGTCAAAGGCAAGCAGAAGAAAAAGTCACACCCTACAAAGAAAGTCAATTCAGTTTCGAGACCTCTGGAAAGACTTCATATGGATTTGTTTGGTCCGGTGAATGTCAAGAGCATTACAGGAGATTACTATTGTTTGGTCGTTACTGATGATTATTCCAGATTTTCGTGGGTATCTTTCTTGAAGACAAAAGATGAAACATTTGACAGTTTGATGGGATTGTTCAGGAAGATTGAGAATTTGTACCAAAGACGTATCAAGAGAATTAGAAGTGATAATGGTACTGAATTCAAGAACAGTAAGATGGAAGAATTTTGTGATGAAAGAGGTATTTTGCATGAGTTTAGTGCTCCGTACACTCCGCAACAGAATGGAGTCGCAGAACGCAAAAACCGGACGCTAATCGAGACGGCTAGAACTATGCTCGCAGATTCAAAGTTACCGATTAATTTTTGGGCTGAAGCTGTTTCTGCCGCATGCTATACGCTCAACAGGGTTCTTACTGTCAAGAAGTTCAACAAAACATGCTTTGAGCTAATCAATAACCGCAAACCGAATTTGAAGTATCTAGAACCGTTTGGGTCACCTTGTACGGTTATAGAGCCTTTTGGGAAGTTTGGTCCGAAGTGCATTGAGGGAATATTTGTTGGTTATTCAAATCCATTGCGACGTGTCTTCGTTCCAAGTGAGAAGCGGATTATTGAAGCTGCAAATGTTGAATGTCAAGGGTATACTATGCCGCCGCAGAATCCTGGTGATTCATGGCGTTATCATTATGACAAAATGTGGGATTCGTTTGACATGAGAGAAGAATCAGAGGATGATGAAGATTTCTTTGATGAGTTGGATATTTTGCGTGAATATGAGTCGCAGCTAAGATTCCCAGCTGAGTATTCGTGGAGACCACGGGAAACTTCAAATGACGATGAAGCAGGTCCAAGTAATGCTGGTGAACATGATGATGTCCAACAGAATGAAGTTGCTCAAGATAATCAGTCGGCTCAGAATGATAATTTAGAAGCTGAAAACATGCCAGTTTTTTATCACGGTGATTCAGATTCAAATTCTGAGGGGGAGCAGATTCAGATTTCAGGTCAAACAAACCAAGTTGGTGAACAAGATGCAGAGCAGAATGTTACTAATCTGGAGGGAAATGTAGAGGTTCCGAGTGAAGTGATGCCGCGAACTTTTTCATATCATCCAGAGGAGTTGATTATAGGAGAATTGCAAGCTGGTGTTCGCACTCGAAATCAGATTGATAAAGGGCTTACATGTTTTTATACAAAAGTTGCTCCTTTGCAAACTGAATTTTCATTAAGTTGTTTTATCTCGCAGGTTGAGCCAAGAACTTATAAAGAGGCGCTTACTGAAGACTCTTGGGTCAATGCTATGCAGGAGGAACTTAGTCAATTTGAGAAATTGGGAGTGTGGAAGTTAGTTGATTTGCCGGATGGTTATAGGAAAATAAACACTAAATGGGTGTTTAAGTGTAAGAGGGACGATAGAGGAGTTGTCGTAAGGAACAAAGCTCGACTCGTTGTTCAGGGATTTAGTCAACAGGAGGGGATTGATTTTACTGAAGTCTATGCTCCTGTAGCACGACTAGAGGCGATCAGAATTTTCCTAGCATTTGCGTCTTGGAAGAACTTCAAAGTTTATCAGTTGGATGTTAAATCGGCGTTTCTTTACGGGAAGGTTAAAGAGGAGGTGTATGTCGGTCAGCCGCCGGGCTTTACCGATCCAATCCACAAAAACAAGGTCTACTTATTGGACAAAGCGTTGTATGGTTTACATCAGGCCCCGAGAGCCTGGTATGAGACTTTGTCTCAACACCTACTCGCTAACAAGTTCATTCGTGGAAAAGTGGATGCCACTCTCTTCACTAAAGAGGTCGATGGTCATCTTCTGATAGTTCAGATTTATGTGGACGATATAATCTTTGGGTCAACAAATGAAAATCTATGCAAAGATTTTGAATCAGTGATGAAGCAGAAGTTTGAAATGTCATCAATGGGGGAGATGAAATTCTTTTTGGGATTACAAGTTGAACAACTTCCTGAAGGAATTTTTATTCATCAGTCAAAGTACGTTCATGATATTCTAGAGAAATTTGGAATGTCAAGTTCTACTCCAGCTGCTACCCCTCTTGCAACAAATCATGGGATTCACCCAGATCTCACCGGAGACAGGGCTGATGAAACGTTTTATCGATCCATGATAGGTTCTTTAATGTACCTAACTGCTTCACGTCCTGATATTATGTACCCAACATGCCTCGCAGCAAGATTTCAGTCTAACCCGAGAGCATCGCACATGATTATTGTGAAGAGGATATTGCGCTACCTGAAAGGAACTCCTTCATTGGGGTTGTGGTATCCTAGAAAAGGCGACTTTACGCTCGAAGGGTATTCCGATTCGGATTTCGGATGCTGCAAAGTCAATTCAAAATCAACAACTGCAGGATGCCAGTTCTTTGGTTCTAGATTGGTTACCTGGCAGTGTAAGAAACAAACGTCTGTGGCGTTATCTACTTGTGAAGCGGAGTACGTATCTGCTAGCAGTTGCTGCTCTCAGATCTTGTGGATACAGCAACAGATGCGCGACTACGGTTTGCAGTTTCTTAACACACCTCTTTTTGTTGATAATGAGGCCGCAATAAATATAACTAAAAATCCAGTACATCACGCTAAAACTAAACACATAGAAATTTGTCATCACTTTATTCGTGATTGTTTTGAGAAAAAGTTGATACGAATTGAGAAAATCCACACAGACGAACAGAAAGCTGATTTACATACCAAAGCTTTTGATAAAAATCGGTTTAAATATTTGTTAAAACTGAATGGTATGAAGCTTCTGTCGGTGTCGGATGGCATAATTGGCGTTGATGAGGGTACTGTTGCGGATGAAGACGAGAAACAATCTGCAATGGTTTGTCGAATTTTTACTTGTTTTGGTATTTAGGGGGAGTAGATGTTTGTACATAGTTTATTTTCAGAAAATACAAAAACAGTAAAAAATGCAAAAATACAAAAACATGATAAAATCTGAAAAAGAGCTTGTGTATATAGGGAAAATGATAGTACATCAGCTAGACGATTACAGTATGCTAAAGATTTGAAAAGTATAAAAGAGTTAAACAATCTTGCTGATGATGTGTCGATAGGTTTTCACACATTTAGTAGATTTATTCGGGATATAAACCTAAAATTCAAACTTGTGAATTTGTGGGGAACACTACTTGGATATATAGGTAACCCCTGAAATCTCGTTTGAAAGGTCTCGTAATCTGATATACTAGGTCTTTATACTCTATGATGTCTGGGGTATTATTCCGGGACTTCTGCTGAACGGTAGTTCTGACCTAGTCCCTGGCTAATACTTGCTTCAATGCTTGAAACACAGCATTAAACCCTCAGCATGCTGAAACAATTAAATTGATATATGCTGCTGTTGTAAGCAAAAAGATCCTCTAAAGGGGACATACCGAAAAGTCGAAGCTGATATCTCTCTGCGTATACGGAAGTATCGATCTGAGATCCCTCGGCCCTCGCATACCTAAATTATTTACAGATATCATTGTAGTATTCTCACCTGTAAGACTGATTATTGAGATTCTGGATACGGGAGTATATTCAAGAGGTGGGACACATGAATGATCTAAGTTCTTAATTCATCTAAATCGTATCCTGAGTAAATTGAAATTTGTATGAGAATTTAAGATGGATCAGTATATCGACAATCGAGGTAAATTGTTTAAGTCTGAGTATGAAATGTAGCTTAACGGTACTTGTGATTTGTCTGAAAAGCTGATATGATTCCCTGACACGCTCATCAAAAATATGTTTGTAAATAGTTTACTTTGTTTATTTTCTGCAATTTAAGTTTTCTGTATTTCATTTCTTAGTTTAGAATACTTTGATAAAATCCAAAAAGATTTTATTTCTGCTTTATTTTAGACAAACCAAAGTGGAGAGTTGATTGTTGGATTCTCAAGATGTTTGAAGCAGA
>JARYGA010059372.1:0-24772 GCA_030545235.1 Helianthus tuberosus | reverse complement strand
CCGAATAAGGGGTGTTGGGAAGGGTTGGGTTGGGTATAGTAACATTATATAATTAAATTTGGTCCCCTAACTAGGATTGTTTGATTTGGTTAGGTTTTAAGTGTAGTTTTGTCTAGTTTCTACCTAATTCATTCAATTTAGGGAAAATAATCACTACACAAGAATTAAACAAAATAATATATAGTTTAGTGAAAAATTGTAAGTATAGAGGTTAAATTGTGATACAAAATTAACTTATACGTCATACATGATAAAACCGGAAAGTACGATGTTAATATATATGTATTATGTTTTTATCTATCTTTCATACCAAACACATAATAATGCCACTGATTTAATGTTCTATGCATATTAGTAACAGTTCAGCTTTAAAAAAATTTTTAGATAATCACCAACGTTTGTTTTGGACACTTTTAGCGCTACGTGATAAGACGATATCTAACGCTTATCAAATGCAGACCCGTGCATTTACCTTGACCTTGCTAGACTTTATGGAAGCAGTTAACATTAATTATGTCTAATTGCACAAAATTAATACATAAACGTACGATTAGGATGTAAGGATTAACCTGGAAATTTTCCGGTAGATACACAAAGGTTCAAGAGAGAAAATATTCGGTACTACTATTGTAGTATTCATTAAATATTCTTGTATGTAATTAACGATCACTGTCAAAGTTAATAAGAAGAGTAGGGGTGACCATTACCTATATTAGCGAGATATAAGAGTAGAGGTGATG
This sequence comes from Helianthus tuberosus, assembly GCA_030545235.1. Classification (NCBI taxonomy): domain Eukaryota; kingdom Viridiplantae; phylum Streptophyta; class Magnoliopsida; order Asterales; family Asteraceae; genus Helianthus; species Helianthus tuberosus. The sequence goes on along the minus strand of JARYGA010059372.1, from coordinate 24,032 downwards.
ACTACCTAAACTAGTGAGACATTCAAGTGGTGATACTACCCAAATAGTGATATGTAAAGATATGATCACTACCTTATTAGTGAGACGAGTAAGGTAATTGCTTCCTAATTATCATAATGGAGAAGTACTAGTGATATTATCTTAGGGGAAGCTTGTAAAGATGATCACTACCTTGATTAGTGAGATATTCTTAGGAGTGTTTTGAAAACCAGACCAGACCGGTCTGTCGGACCGCCAAATGGGAATTTAGTCTGTCTGGTTCACCCTATCAGACCTAGTTTGAGTCAAACCAGCTGGTTGGACCAGTCTCCAACAGTCGGACCGGAAACCCATGTTGCTGAACCGGAATGTGATTAAAGTTTTTTGCTTTTAACCTATTTATTTTTATTATATTTACAGCATCACTTGGTTCTTACATTTGGTTAGACATGACCGATAAGTGGTCGGTAATGAGATTGATTCGACGTCTGATGCGGTCCTAAAAACATTGTTTCATAGTTAAGATAAACTTTTGGTGAATACCATGTAATGGAAATAAGACGAGTTATTAACATTCGGGTTGAGTTATAGTACAAAGAGATTTAAAAATAAGAAGTGTAAGAAGTCACGATAGAGTGACAATTGTCTAAGAAGGAATCAAGTGGGAAGAGTAATTTTGTCCAAGGGAATAAAAAAGAATATGCACATGCAACTCATATGCTATTTCCCCTCGTTTTTTAAACGTCTGTAACTTTTTTATACGTCATTTGTTTTAAAAATAATATACCATAAAATCGAGCGCTTTTTATCTTTAATATGAGTACCCTATTGTTATAGTTTTTTTTTAAAAAGAACTCGGAATCCAGTTGCATATTACACAATGAGTATCGAACAAAAAAAAAACAATAGAAAGTAAAAACCAAAAAATCAATCGATGACAACAAATAAAAGACACAATGAACAACAGACTAAAACACAATGGACATAATATAAAACACAATTAGTATCAAACTAAAAACGCAACCGAAAGTAGACTAAAAACACAATTGATGACAGCAGATAAAAGACACAATGGACAACAGCAAAAAAACACAATAACTAACAGCCAAAAAACACAATGAATAACGAACTAAAAACACAATAAACAACATAATAAAACACAATGAACAATAGATTAAAACACAATGAAAAAAAATATTAAAACACAGTGGATATCATCTTCATTGTGTCATAAATTGTGTTATAGATTCTGATAACTACGTAGTGGCTAGAACCCAAATTAACATTGTGTTATAAGTTTTGATAATAACACAATGTATAGAAACCCAAATAAAAACGTAATGACCAAAATCCAGTTAAAAGACAAAATAACCTTAACTTTTAACACAATGCGAAGAAGACCTAGTAAAACTGAAATTATTTATTTTATTTTTATATAGCAATATCATACTCATATTAAAGATAAAAAACGCTTGTTATTATGGTGAATTTTTTTTTTTTGAAAAAAAAAATGGCGTATGAAAAAGTTATGGACAGTTTAAATTGATGTGGGAATTGACTTATGCCTTGCATATGGAGAGAGAGTCAATAATAAATGTAGAATTTCTTTTATACCCTTTCATTATTTTATTTTCTCTCAAATTAACACAATCCACAAATCTAAGATTAATAGACTAAAATATTTCTTATCCTTCTTTATTATTTTTCCTTTGTATTTGATTCTAAATCCTAATCCATAAACATTCACCCAAACTTGATAAAATATTTTCTTAACAAACAAAAGATTTTATAAAAATAGCTAGTCACCCCAACTTATTCCATATACTACATTATTTGAATTAACTCTTATTCTTAACAAACAAAGATTTTATAAAATTGGTGGCTATTGGGCCGGCCAAGCCGAGCGTCAGCCCGAGGCCCAAATTTCTAGAGGGCCCGAAAGTTTTTAAAAAAGTGTTATATATTATACATACTATAAATATCTTTTTATAATCACCTACAATTACTCAGTTGGTAAGCACGCTGCATTTTATATTTGAAGTCTACGGTTCGATTCTCTCATCATGCGTCTCCTTTTTTTGTTTTGATTCCAGAATTTTATACGTTAAAAGGTTTTATTTTTTAGACAATTAAACGATGGTCTTTGGTCTACTAGTTGACTACTTAAACAAATTAAATATGGGCGTAATTTCGATCCTTCCTTTCAAACAATATTTTTCTTAATTTCATAATAATTGATGCACATTGGACATATATCTTTATATATAATATTTTAGTTGAGTGGGGATCCTACGGAAAGTGTGTTTTTCCTAAAAAGTGTAAAAAGTCATAAAACACAATAATTTCAGGCATAAAACACACCTAAAACTCACAAATAATAGAATGAATATTACTAAAACACCATATTCAAACTCTAATAGTCCATAAAAACTTCAAGCACACCATCGTAGAACTATGAATATAAAACACACAATGCTAAACAACATAAAACACAATAATATTTGTCATTCCACAATCAGAGCCTTAACATCTAAAACACAACACAAAACCCACATACATGATGTTTTAGTAATCTTCATCATATTATTTGTGGGTTTTTGGTGTGTTTTATGGTTGACATTATGGTGTTTTATGACTTTTTACACTTTTTAGGAAATTTGGACTTTCTGGCCAACTCCTACTTTTTTCATAACACGAATTTATCGTAACACGAAGAAGTAATAAGAATGTTCTATACGATAATGTGATATTACTACTTTAGTATATTACATTCTATACTTATGCTTATAAAAACCTCTTGGGCATAATATTATTTATATCGAGTACCCGTACCGTACCACATTGAATGAAACCAATATTCGATCAATACCAATTATAGAGAGGGAGCCCAATTTTTTTGTGTCGCACGAGTCCCAAAATTTATTATCATTCTCGGGGAGGGCCCTAAATATGACAAATTGCTATTCAACCCAACTTATTATATATGCTACATTATTTGAATTAAATCTTTTTTTGTAACATTGTTAAATATCATAAATATTTTTTTTCCAATTAGTTATAGGTTAGTTTGCTAGTTTTTAGAATAGTGAATCTTACATAATCCAATAGATAGTAAGGGAAAAGATCAAATTGGAAGTTTATTTTGGTTAGGAAGTGTAGGAAACAATAGGATTAGGACATGTGGCAACATTTAAAATAAAGAGGAAGGGTATTTTAGTCAATCTAACCCTTTCTTCTTCCTTTTCAAAACCCAGTAACTTCAGAACCCACCATTTTCAAAACCCACCATCTTCAACCATTTCTTCACTTTCTATCTCTATAATCACTACATTATAGTGCGATTTTCATCACAAATCAATGATTCAAACACCCGATCAGCGTGTTCTTCAGCTTTTTTGAAGAAAACCCAGTTTAATATCATAAAAAACCTTGTTTTTTTCGGGTGATTTTGGAGATAATCACTCGATTCGTTCGATTCGAGCGCTGATAAGTGTTTCTATCATTCAAACTTCGTCAATTGTTGAAGAAATCACTTCGATCCATATAAGAAATTCTTTAATTTCATTTTTACGATCTGGGTTTTTGATTTAGTCATTGCGTTTTACGATCTTGGCGGGGTCTGGGGGCAGCGCCCCTGGTAGCGGGGTCCTAGGGGCGGCAGCCCCTGTCGGGGTCCAAGGGGCAGAGCCCCTGCCTGGGGTTGAGCTGCAATAAAAATGCATCAGAAATTTTTTTTTTCCGATTAAATTGCTGTAATAAAAATGCATCAGAAAAATTAATTTTCTGTAAATTGCCTCTGGAAAACTGCATTCGTAGACAGTGTTTCTGGTTCTGTAAACAACAGGTTCTGGTCATTGCGTTTTAGTTAGATTATGGTTATGTGAACAACAGTTTCTGGTTCTGTGAACAACAGTTTCTGGTCATTGCGTTTTAGACAGTTTCTGGTTCTGTGAACTACAGTTTCTGGTCATTGCGTTTTAGAAATAAAACATTTTTGAAGTGTTTTTACTCATTGCGTTTTAGGTAAACACATTTTTATGTGTATTCAGTTCATTGCGTTTTAGAGAGAACAGTTTCTTTTGTGTTTTTAGGCCATTGCGTTTTAGAAATAAGACATTTTTATGTGTTTTCTAGGCATTGCGTTTTAGAAATAAGACATTTTTAAGTGTTTTCTGGCCATTGCGTTTTAGAAATAAGACATTTTTATGTGTTTTCTGGCCATTGCGTTTTAGAAATAAGACATTTTTAAGTGTCTTGGGTGTATTGCGTTTTAGGTAAAACACATTCAGTGCATTGCGTTTTAGAAATAAGACATTTATTTGTGTTTTCTGGTCATTGCGTTTTAGAAATAAGACATTTCTTTGTATTTTTGGTGCGTTGCGTTTTAGAAAAAGTCTTTTTTTACGTTTTTTTTTCATTGCGTTTTACGCGACTGAGTTTTCTCCATTGCGTTTTACGCAACTGGGTTTTCAAAAAAAAAATTCGAAAATATAGCAATAGTATAGTCGTTTTAAAGATAAAAAAACGCTTGTTTTTTTGTGCAATTTTTATAAAAAAATAATGTCGTATGAAAAATTTATTAACGTTTAAAAAATGAGGGGAATTGGAGGAGAGATAAGCTATTGTGCTGGATTGACTAGAATGCCCCTAACAAACCCATGCGCCTCTTTTTTTTTTTTTTTTTTTGCTTCAATTTCATTAATTTAATCTTAGCCATTGATTAACTAAATGGATGGTCAAGATCACTTCCTAGCCTTCCTAGCTAAATAAACTTCCTATTGTATCTCCACCATAGATAGTAAACCTTAATTTTCTTATCATAAAAGAGTTTGTTTGTGTTTATTTAAACTTAATATGTATGACATTTCTATAAAGTAATACTACCAAGGACGAGGATCGAAAAAAGGTCTACACCCAACCAAAAAATATAGTTATTTGATATCAATACTTCAACCACGATTTTGGTCTTTTACGAAGAGGCTTTTTTGGGACTTCATGCACACCGAACCAAATAAGCTAAGGGGCTGTTTGGTAGTCTCTTAATGACCATTCAGATGCTACATCTTAATGGTTTAAAATCACTGAATGAATAAGAGGTAACCTCAAGTCTGAATGGTTAAGAGGTAACCTCTAAATGATAAATCATCACATGTCACATTCTTCTACCTTCTCATTGGTAAAATTCTTAATGGTTCCATTAAGAGGTAGCCTCTGAATGGTCCCTAAGTATATGTGAAAAGTTGAATTCATGGTGGCATTAGTTGTAGGTACACCCACCCAATATTTTTAACATTATATTTGAACAACATTATAATATATTTGAACAACATTATACATACTATAAAAAGGCTATGTCGGTGAAAACCTTTTTTTTTTTTTTTTATTGTCTTTTCCTAACAAACTTTGACTTTTCTTTTTTATTTTCTTTTTTTCTTAATTTACGTTTTCGGCCCTTATGCTTTGTGTGTTGTTTCTTAAATACCAACTTCTTTTGCAATTTACATTTTTCATCAACTTTTTAACTTTACGTTTTTACCCCTTGCACTTACGTATTTTTTTTTCATCTCTTGTAATGTACGTTTTCAGCCCTTATGCTTTGTTTGTTGTTTCTTAAATACCAAGTTCTTTTGTAATTTACAGTTTTCGTCAACGTTTAAACTTTACGCTTTTACCTCTTTCACAATTTTTTTCTTTCTTTTTTCTTTCTTTTTTGTGGTTTTGTTTTTTTACTTATAACCTTTAGTTTTCAGCATTAACTCTTAAAACCTCCTAACTTTCTAAATACTTTTTAATCAACTTTGACGTCTTTATTTTTATTTACGTGCCGCTATAAACTTAGGTTGATTAGCATTCACACTGACCACCTTTTTACTTTGTAAATACTTTTCTAATAGAGTTTCCCACTTGATGTAAGACATGTGTCGACATACTTTTATATCGGATCAAAAATCGTGTCGCCCCGCCGCGAAGCGCGGGTGTAACACCCTAGTTATAATCAATCTACTATAAAAAATTACACATGTTACATATAATAGTATTATAAAAGCGCTATCTTTCAATTTCAAGATTTTTGTTAATGATATCCGGAAGACCGGAACCGATCCATAACGTAAAAAATCATAAAAAAGGAAAAACTCTTTGAGAAAAATATTGATATATTACGACATCAAACCTTCTTTTTATATCGTCGTTAAAGGTTAATGTCCATTAAGGGATATTTTTTCGTTAAATTAGCATCACAGCACCCATTCAAAAAATGTTTAATAGTTAACACCCAATGTTCTTTCTGTTATTTTTTTAAAGGCAAATTTATTTTAGTCCATTTCGTGTGTGGTACTTGAACCAAAGACCCCTAACACCCAAACCCAAATGTTTTAAAAGTTTTGCATATGTCAATGAACAACCACCTCATTGGTGTCCTTTCAAATATTACTTTCCTAATTTTTTTCTCCTCATTTGCCTTTATACTAGAAACGACCCTCATCATTCACGCCCCTATAAGGCGACCGTGTTGGAGGTGTTATGCCCCCTTCACACCTCTATACTATTCAATTCATTACTCATGATGTGCATGATGTTACGGTGAAATCTAAAATTTTAAGATTTACCAAAAATCTCAGAAAGGGCAATTGACAACATAAATTTAAACTTAAACTACCTGCTCAGGCTATAGGATGTGGTCATAACCCTCATGACCACCAAGACCCTCCGCGTCAGTGTCATGTCACCCACATCTAATACACAATCCAAAACCATTACCCTAAGGGTGTGGTCATGACCCAAACCATTATCCCTTTATTTATTTTAGTTTATCTTTGTTTAAAGAAAAAAGAAATGATTACTTGAAAAATGGAAAGGAAAACCATGGTTGCCATGGTTTAATCTATGTAAACCATGGCGGATTAAGGAAGGGGTGGTATAACCTTCCATTCATATTCTTACGTGTCGAATAATGTTCCAACCATGACCCCCACACCCTTTAGCCTAAACGTGTGAACTTATAAAATCTAGCTTTTCTACAATCAAAATTTAACAAAATCAAATAACGAAAATTAGAGGATAATCTTAATATTAAAAAAAAACAAGGACCCACGTTTAGCCCTTCAGGACGTTTCCTCGATATAATAGGAGTCCTTAGTTACAAACGTAGCAAAACTTAAGTACGACTTAAGCTGGTTCCATTTCTAACCCGATTTCTTTGTTTGATTGATCCAAATACGAGTATGCTAATTCCTGTATTATTATGTTTCATATAAGAAACCGTGAAGTGTTAGAAAACAAACTGTAGGCTATCATTCATAGGAGAAAACAAGAGAATCTACATTTGAATATAACCCAAACTTTTTTCTTGTTTTTATGTCATTTAAAACACATACAACGTGCCCACTTTTGTCGACTTCTTGCTAGGTTGAAGTCACTATAATGCAAGTTTAACTCAACATATCATCAAAGACAAATACCATTCAACCGAAGCCCTTTAGGTAGTGGGAAAATAAGGAAAATATGAGGGATATGATTGGACCGAAAATGTAGAATTAGTTAGTCAATTATACTTTGGATACTATTCCAATTGTTGCGCTGTCATTGACCGTTGACGTTTGTTCAAGTTTTCTTACTTCAAACTGGTTAAGCATTATTCTATTTTTCTTTGTCCCGACACGTATTTGAGCCTGTGATGCGTGCCTTCTTTGGGGTAGAAAAAAAGTGTAGTGGGTGTTATCCACATGCTATCTCTCACCAACTTTGGGCATGACACACTGCTACACGGGCGCTATTGGGGGCGTTACTGGGATGGGCGTTGTCCCACTCACGGATGCGATTGATTGGGGTGACTGTTAGGTGTGTTTCTCAAGACTATCTTAGGTACATTCCATCGTTCAGACTATCTTAGGTACATTCCATCGTTGAACTAAATATGCCTCATTCAATATAAACAACAATAAGAATAGTTCAATACCATTGTTCATCATTGTCAAATATCATCAGTCATACATCATTGTTACATACCCAAACATGGGTTACCCCTGACCATTAATCCAACATACCCAAAAATTTATCAACCCATTTTAACTATTCTAGGTAACCTAATGATAGTTAAATACTAATAGATAGGTAACACAGATCATCAACGACAAAAACCAATAAATGACCAGGCCAAAATAACCTATCTTAACAGTTATACTTAGGCTAATAGATATGCATCATATTTACAACAAAAGATCCACCACCTTCTTCACATTTGACGACGAAAACAAAGCTCCACCCGAAAGCCCTTTCTCGTCCACATAAAGACCCGGTATTCGATCCTGATGTGCTGCCTGGTCACTTGGACCCTTATTCCAACTAGAATTCCATGAAAAACAAACTGCATTTCAGATTTTATACATGATACAAATCACGAAATCAAAGTTTAAAACCAAATTTCACATAATGGCGTACGGATAACGTGGAAAGTAATGAGAATGACAGCGTATTGGCTTAACCCGTCGATGATTGGACTTGATTTTAGGGTTGGATGGCCGGAGGTGTGATGTCACCGGTGGTGTTCGTCAAAGCAGGATGGTTTTGATGAAACAAGGATCAAAATTTTGCTTATGAGAAATGTTTAAAGATTAAAAAGGTGTAGAAGGGTTAGATTTGGGTGAAATTACCAACATGCTCTTCACACCGATAAACAAATGGACGATCAACTAACATAAATTCGAACCGGGGACGTTATTGATTCCAATTGACAATTACAGGGCTTGGAATGGCCTTTTTTTTTCAAATAGGGTTTGTATGTGAGAATGGGTGTAAACCACATAGATGAAAATTATACTTCACTCTTTTTTTAAAAAGATGTCAACTCTCTAGCAAATTTGTCTCACATGTATCGGTTCTTTTTTTTTCACAAAGGAGTGATTATGGTTTAATGTAATTAAATGTTTCTTGTTTGGGCTCACATTACCTGTGCAAGTATGGTCTTTTTTTCTTTTGGTACAATATCCATTTCAAGAGGCAATTGGGATCTTTCTTGCTAATATTCCTTTTTATCCATTTAAATGAGTGTTGCTATATTAACTAATTGCCAATGTGTTCTGGTGTGAAGGTTTGGTAGTTATATTGAAAGTGGTGGTTGTTGGTGGCAGTGAAGGTGGAGGTTTGATAACAGTGGTTGTGTGGTGGTGGTTATTGGTGGTGGAGAGAGGGGTAGAGAGAGATAAAGGATCTTGTTTTATATATAGATAGATTTAAATGCTCAGATAGTCCTTGTGGTTTTCCCTTTTTTCACCTTTAGTCCTCGACTTTCTAAAATTACAACTATAGTCCCCAACTTTTGCAATTTTGTTCCCGGATAGTCACTAGGCCTAACATCAGTTAGTTTCTCAGTTAAGAGGATGTGAAATGACAAAAATACCCTTACTATAAAACAAAATAATTTAACCTATTAAATAGATTTATTTATTTGTGGGACACATTCCTTTATAAAAACAAAATAACAACCTCACCCCCACCTTTGTCTCTCTTTCTTCTCTCTATCATCTCACTCCACCTGCAACATGATGAAGATCTAGTTGAAGATCACCAATGAGACCACCAGCAACATGATGAAGATCCAGTTGAAGACAAGATTGAGAACACGAGAGTTAGAGAGAGACGAGATTGAGAACACGGCGACCATGGTGGCGGCCGAAGTTGACGGTGGTAGATGTAGGTGACCGTTACCAGGGTTTCGGTGAGAGAAGCGACCATGGTGGCGGCACAGTGACGGATTAACGGCGATGATGGGGGACACCAGCTATAACGGGAACCCAATCTGGAAAATCAAAGTTTCCGACGAGCTTCTTCACTTTCCGATTCAGGTATAGTTACTTTGTTTTCCTTTTGAAATTTCTAAGATGTGTGTTACATACGAATCCCTAATCTTTGTCTAGTTATATGAATTATAAACCTAACTAGATTTTTTACGCCGCGTGTTGCGGCGAAACCAAGCAAATGATAATGTAAAACAAATGTGATTTGAAAATAAAGCATGTTGTTTAGAAAGTCAAACCATTAGAACAGTTTAGTTTATCATTGTACCGTTTTATGATATAAAAAAAAACATTTTATTTTGAATACAAATTCGTTTTAAAAAAAAACTTATAACGGAATGTCAAAGGAAAAATCAAGCACGACCACGTACTAAAGTTTTTAGAAAAAAAGTTATAAACGTAAATTATTTAAAAAGTATATAATTATTTGATAAATTAATATACGTTCTAATAAAAGAAAAAAAGAATTATTAAAAAATGGTAAAGGAAATATATGGTTTTAAAAAAGGAAAAATAAAATAAAATATGTTACTAAAAGTAAATATAATAATAAAAAAATTATAATATATTAAATAAAAAATAATAAAAAGTTATATATTATTTTAAAAATAAAGTTACTATTCATCATCTCTCGTTAACTATATATATATATATATATATATATATAGGGTAGGGCTAGGTAGGAAACCCTTATGTTTTTAAAAAACCCTAGAAAACCCAACCTCCCGACATTTTTTTTTTTGAAAAAAATAACACATGTAATATACATGTTTTTAAGAGTTTTGGGCCAAAAAAAAAAAAAGCGCCGAAGGGATCTTTTTAAAAAAAATAAACAAGTTTCAGCATTTTTTGCCTAACACATGTTAGTCACCGAAGTTGCTGAAATTTGTTTATTTTTTTTTAAATAATCCTTCGGCGCTTTTTTGTTTTTTTTGGCCCAAAACTCTTAAAAACATGTATATTACATGTGTTATTTTTTTCAAAAAAAAAATGTCGGGAGGTTGGGTTTTCTAGGGGTTTTTAAAAAGATAAGGGTTTCCTACCTAGCATTGCCCTATATATATATATATAGGGTAGGGTTCTAGCGTGAACACCCTCCCAAGAGTGAACTGCGTGAACAGATCTGGACCCTTGATTTGCTTTTTAGTTATTAAGGGTAGGGTTGTAATTATATAAAAAATTAGATTTAAATCATTATTTTAATAATTGAAATAAGTTACATCTTTCCTAATTTAAATTCATTATCCACATTATGTTTTTTTATTAATAAGATAATTATCAAAACAAACAACAAATCATCAGATTTCAATTTTAATTTTTATTTCAGATTTCATCACCAGAATTCAAATTTTGATTTTTAAGATCCACATAACCTTCATATTTCAACGGTATACACATGTGTACTTGGATATAAATAGAACAGTACACATGTGTACTCAGCATCGTACATATGTGTAATTAGCTACATAATACATACATAGAAACAATACCTGTAAAACTATTTTATATTTAACAAATTACAAGTTCCATAATGTTTTCCAAACCAAACAAGAAAAACATATAATTATAAGTTCCATTTTCGTAAAAACAATAAACCCAACATAATCGAAAAAATAAAAAACATAATCTTTTACAACTATTCGCCACGTTGTATGCTGAAGCATCCTTATCGACCTCATACGTGAATCATCCTTATCAACCTTCCATCTCCACTTTTCTCGTTAACGACATCTCCTATAATATCACAAAAAAACTCAGCAACTAATACTTTGCATAATTCACAAGTGTACATCAACAACTTTACACATTCAATACACAAAAAATTATGAGATATCACAAAAGCAGACGTTATACACATGTGTACACTGGGTTAAAATTAGAGCAAAATCAGAATACACATGTGTACATCGCATTAAAAACAGAGCAAAATCAGAATACACATGTGTACATCGCGTTAAAAACAGAGCAAATCAAAGAATTAAACAAAAAAACTCAGCAACTAATACTTTGCATAATTCACAAGTGTACATCAACAACTTTACACATTCAACGCACAAAAAAAAACTAAGATATCACAAAAAACAGACGCTATACACATGTGTACATCGCATTAAAAATATAGCAAAATCAGAATACACATGTGTACATCGCATTAAAAACAGAACAAAATCAGAATACAGGATCCAAAAAACTTAAATCGGAAACCTTGTAGTCCAGCAGATCAGTAAAACAAAAAAAAGTTACCGGTTGCAACTTGGAATGACAGACACTGCATTCTATCATTCCTTGTTTCATCATCCAAATCTTCACTGCCTCACTCACTTCCTCTAAATCTCAAATCTAAAACAACAATCCGCAAACACAAATCAACATAAATTAACAATCCATAACCTATATCAGTAAATCACACGCCATATGCATTTATAAACTGTCTAACTGATAACAATTTAACAAGTAAGTGGAGTATAGTATATGCTAAACCTTAATTCACTTGAATCTTCAAAATAAACACCCATTCAGATTGAGCCGGTATACCGGTAATCGACGTCGTTTTCTTCGTCAAGACAGTAGGATGAAGAACGAGAATTGTGTGTTTCCTGTTTTTATCGTCGGCGGTAGATCTGTTCAGCTTCGCCGCCGCTGACGTCACCGGAAACGCGACGACGATATTCATTGTGGTAGGAGACGCCGTAAATTACCTCGGAGTAGTGTTAACGACGACGATTGAGCTGGTATACCGGTAATCGACATCGTTTTCTTCGTCATGATAGTAGGATGAAGAACGAGAATGGTGTGTTTCATGTTTGTATCGTCGACGGCAGATCTGTTATTATTGAGAATGATAGAAACAAAATAATTGATATGATTGGATTTTAAATAATGGAAACAATTTAGGTTTCCATTTTTCTTTTGATTATGTAATTACACATGTACCCTTATGTATTTAATTAAATAGAAAAAAAAACAAATAATTACCATCATGCCACTCACTTTAATCTCAATATCATAAAAATCAAGGGTCCAGATCAGTTCACGCGGTTCACTCTTGGGATTTTGTTCACGTTTAAACCTAATCCTATATATATATATATATAATGGAGCTTGCCCAGATGATTGGAGTGTTGGACAAAAGTTGATCTTGAAGGGGTGTGAGCCTCTGCCAAGAAGAAAATGCTTTGCAAAAGTTATCCCTAAGGTTGGTCTTCACTCTTTTCCTCTTTCACTTTGGAGAAATGTTGGTGAAAAGATTTATAGTTGGAGTGGGCTTGGGTGCAACCACCAACCCCTTCTCTCTTAATCATCCCATGTTGCCGGAAAAATTGGGATGATGGAGTTGCAGGGGAAGAGAGAAGAAAGAGAGAGGAAGGTGGGGGGGTGGGGTTGTTATTTTGTTTTTTTATAAAGGAGTGGGTCCCACAAATAAATAAATCTATTTAATAGGTTAAGTTATTTTGTTTTATAGTAAGTGTATTTTTGTCATTTCACATCCTCTTAACTGAGAAACTAACTGATGTTAGGCGTAAGGACTATTCGGGAACGAAATTGCAAAAGTTGGGGACTACAACTGTAATTTTAGAAAGTTAGACACTAAAGGTGAAAAAAGAACCAGTGGCGGATCTTGCCCGTTGAACCTGCCAGAGCCGAAAGACACGGGCACTAAAATTAGCACTACGGCCGAAAAACTTGCCAGGGCCGAACATAGTATATATACAAAATTTCGATCGAAATGCGAAAAATTAGCACTACGGCCGAAAAACTTGCCAGGGTCGTGGCCCTGCCACTAGTCCACTAAGATCCGCCCTTGAAAAGAACAAACCATATGGACTATCCAGACATTTAACTCACATAGATATATACATATAAATATATTATATTAATTTTTTAAGTTTATTTTGTTTTTGTTTATTAATATTATTTTAATAAATAGATAGAAGACTAACCCACCCTTGTGTGATCTAATTAACAAAAAAAAAAAATTTAACATGGTTAGTGCTAAAGGACATACGGTGCAAGATTTTGAAACAATAAAGTACAAAATTCGTCAATTTTAAAGATAAAGAGCACCACCTAAAAAACTGGTATAAACATAAACAACAAAATTTGCAATTCACTCTTTAGATAAGATAAAGAAAAGAATGACAACTAACAAAACGAAACCTATATAATCTGCAAGAGAAATCATCATCATCATACTAGGTAAATCCTATCAAGAGCAAAACAAAGGTAAGGTCTGAGGAGGGTAAGATGTAGAGAGACTTACCTCTACCCCGTAGGAATAGAGAGGCTGCTTCCAGTGAGACCCCCCGACTCGATAGTAGTTTTGCATCAAGCCTTGGACATAAGGCACAAAACACTTAGCAATCAGGACAAAGACCGATTAGTGCATGTACCCTTTTATCTCTCAGTTATCAACGGCACCACATGATGCATGATTAACCATCCTCAGCTTTTAACGTTATTTTCATGAAATTAGTAAAATAGCGTTAAAATTAATGCACCGTGACCCAGGGGCGCAGGATATGAGGGGCCGGGAGGGGGCGCCCGACCCCCCGAACTTTTTGCGAAGTAGTGTTACGTATCTATTTTTCGTATAGAAATTTTTAGGTTTACATGTCTTCACCCCCCCGGTTTAAAAAAAAAAATAGGTATATATTTTTTTGGACCCCCCGGTTTAATTTTTTTTTTTTTTGTATATACGTTTAAGACCCCTCCGGTTTTATAAAAAAAATATTTATATAGCCTAAATAAAATTATTTAAATAGCCCATTATAATTATAACTTGGATTGTATGTTTATTACTTACTACTTAGCCCATTAATGATAAACCCAAAAAAACCCAATATAACTTGAATAGCCCATAACCCATTAGTATGTTTATTGCTGCAACCGGTCAAAACAAAAAAAAAAACAAACAAACTGCTTCCTTGTTGCTGCTAACTGGATACCGAGAACAGAAGAAAAAAACGCAGGTGAGGTGCGGCCGGCTGTCTTCTTCGTTCGGGATTTAGGGCTGTCTTCTTCGTTCGGGATTTAGGTGCAGGTGCGGCTGTCTTCAACTCTTCAAGGTATGTGTTTTTTTTTATCTTTAGGTTTAAATTAGGGCTTAATTTATGTGATTTAGGTTTAAATTAGGGATGAAATTGGACCGATTTTTTGCCATAAACTTGTTGAAATTAGGGATTTAGGGGTGAAATTAGGCTGTAACCATGCTAGATATTAGAAAAAGAAAATGCCTTGTTGATGGTTAATTAGGCTGACAGGATGTAACTTGTTGAAATTAGGGATTTAACTTGTGTTGTTGACTTGTTTCTTGTTAGATTACGCTATGGAGAAAAACAAAATCATAACTTCTTTTTTTAAAAGAAAGAATGAAGAACAAGTTGATGGAAACAATGAGCTGAATAGTAGATTCAATGAGCAAGCGACAGAGTTGTTATCTCTTAGTGCGTCTTTATGTTCAAAAAAGATTAATATTGATCAGATTGTTCTTCTTCTTGAGAAGTATTATCCTAACGATTTTACAGAGAAAAAAGGAATCTATTACGTGGTCAATTGGATAATTTTCAAGTTGAAAGAAAAAATAATCCCAAGCTAAGTGAGGTATCAACTCTTTCTGATCTTTGCAAAACTCTTGTGCAATGTCAGAAAAATAACACGTACAAATTGGTTGAAAGAGTGTGTCGGCTAATCTTGACGCTTCCAGTTTCGACTGCAACAACGGAGAGAGGATTTTCAGCGATGAAAATATTTAAGAATCGACTTCGCAATAAGATGTCAGATCAGTATCTAGCAAACAGTATGGTGATTTACATAGAAAAGGAGATTGCTGAGAGCTTTGATTCGGAGTCCATAATTGACGAATTCAAAAATCTTAAAGGAAGACGAGCAGAACTATAATTCTTCATCCAGGAGAACCGGCCACCGGGTACCCACCTTCCTCTTCTTTTTAATGTTTTCGTGTCTTTGTTCAATTGTTTGTTAAAGAATGTTTACGTTTTAATGTTTGAGAACGTATTTTATTTGATATTAATATTTGACCCGATCCGACCCGAATCGAATCACCGACATCCGACCCAAACATAGAATTTTTTTTAGGTCCGGTACCTTCCACCCCCCCGAACATTTTTTTCAAGCTTCGCCACTGCCGTGACCCGGTTACGTGTTTGGAACATAATCAACTGCCGTTATGTTGAGCCATTCAATTTTGACGTTTTGGTTTCTTGCATGTAGAAGATTAGGTCCACTTATTATAGTTACCCATGTTCGTTATTAATGCATTAGTATTGCATCCACGTTTCCTATTAATCATATCCATGAACCCAGTTGTTTCTTTTGCATATTTAATACCTCATATTTGCATTTGAAAATCAAGAAGAAAATTGATCCAAAATACTTGTCTTATGTAAATTTACATTCCGTTATTTTCTTGTTTATTTCGAGATTGCCGATCTCGAATCCGGCTTCTATCAGGGTGCGTAAGGCGTTTGTATCGGTTTGGGTCGGTTTTGGGCTCAAACCAAACCCAAAACCGAAAATATGGTTTTTGGGTTTCGAAAACTGTTTGGCTTCTGTTTCGGTTTTCACAATGGGTTGGGTTCGGTTTCCGTAATATATTACAATAATTATAAAACAGTAAAAACCAAACTATATGTTACAAACTTCTTATATACATTAAATACAAGTACAATGTAATTCATCATTTAAAAATCCCAAGAACTTGCAGCAAAGATATCTTTAACGAGTACCAGAACTCAACCTACCAGCACCACCAGATGATGCAGCAGATAACGACAGCCGCTTGGCCGGTCCCACAGTTGATTTCTTTTCTACAGTCCCTTTCTGTCCAAATCCTAATGGGCTTGGGCTCGGGCTACGACCCGGGCTCTGACTGTGGCTCGGGGTTGGAACCATGGACTTAGTCTTAGTTGACCTTGGTGAGTTAACACGAGGTGAAGACACGCGAGGCGAAGAAACAGGAGCTGTAGAGTCTTCGCGGAATGAAGATACTGAAATGCTATGCCTCCTGTTTCGTGGGGACGGTGCAGGGTCATTTTTGCTTTTCGGGCTTGATGGTGTGGGCCGCCTAGTGGATACTACAGATGGTGAACGTGGTGATGACGTGGAGGGTGACTGGTCAAGTCTTTTGACCAGGTCTCCAGAGGATGAGGAACGGTTTAGTTTTAAAGATGGTTGCAGCTCGTTATCGGTTGCAGCTTGGGATTCCCATGGTCGGGCCGCCATCCACCGGTCTAACCAACTCCAGCCCCATTGTGGGTTGTTGGGATCCATGAATGTTGGATTTCCAGACTTTGATGGGTTCCTCCACATTTGCTGTTTTTATAAACACAAAAACAAATGACATATATTCAGCACATGTAACATGAACACAAATAAGAACAACATTCAGTTATATATTAGACATACACAAATAGTAATTGTGGTTTAAGCAAAGTAACAGATATTTTGAACTGTCATATAACTACTGAATGTTATATGAAAATACAAAAAGACACTTCATGAAGTATGAAAGTGGTCAACTTACTTGTTTAGTCTGTGCATACAATAGCGCCCGTTCTCTTCGTGCAGTAGCTTCTTCTTTGTGTTGTAAGCTCGCTTCTATTTGCTCTTTCGATCGTCGAGTATTATCCCATTCATTTCCCAACTAATCAAACATTTACGCCCAAAATTCCGATCATTAAACAAGAACAACACAAAGATAAAAAAGTGAAAAAAAAACAATAATTTAATCATGAATGTAAGGTTAAAGCAAGATAGAATCAAACGAAACATGAAAGTGTTACACATAGTTGATCCAAAAGTTAATAGACTCATACTTGAACTAGCTAGAGAGAGGTAAACATGGCAGAACAGTGGCGGAGCTTGAATGAAAAATGAGTGGGGGCCGGACTCTTAAAAATCCAATATTTAACACGCATAATTTTTTTTTGGTAAAATTAAGACTACGAGCAAAAAATCAGTGGGCCAGAGTTTACTTAATAAGTCAACTTCAAGTTCTCAATTTTGGCTCGATCTACCGTTGTTAGAGTCACCCTATAATAAGATTTTGATCTAATGGTTTGAACATTAACACATCAAATTACCCACGAGACTATTTTTTATTTTTATTTGCTTCCGCTCTGCGTCAAAAAACCGACTAAAATTCTAGTACTTTCTAGTGTTTTTGGTGTGGATCTAAAACATACTTGGTATTTCATATTCTCGAGCTCTCTCTCACGTTTCTGCATAAGCTGTCTCTGAAGGGCCTGGTTCTCTTCCGACATTCGAATCCTCCTTGCTCGAACTTGAGACTGTACACGGGCCAGAGTCTGCATACATCTTAATGTGGTTACAGCTTGTCTTTTCACCGATTGGCTCTGAACCAACACTTTTAACCTCACAAGCCCTTTCAAAGCGCGTAACTTTCTTCTAGCCTTAAAACCACAAACACCCAACAACCAAAATCTTTGTATTAGCGTGTTTACAATGAAACGATAAAACGATTTTAAGTGGATGTTATGTTATATAGAAAACATTACCAAGAAACGACGAAAAGCTGCCTGAACTTTAATGGCCGCTACTTCCTCCTTGGATTTACCCAAGAAGCGTCGAATAGCTGCTGCTGCTGCGGCTGCCCGTGCAGTCGCGAAGCCAATGGTATGAGCAGGTTTGCTTTGCTCATTCTCTGGCCTTGTGGGTTTCTTCTGCTCAGTCACGGGTTTTGTGGGTTTGCTCATATCATTCTCAGGCTTTGTGGGTTTGTTTCGCTCATGTTCTGGTTCAGTCGGTCCAGTGGGCGCACTCGTCTCAGCCCCGGGTTCCACAAACTTGAGGTCATCATCCCTTTCAGCTGGAGGAGAAAGAAGTGCAGGAGTGGCAAATGCAGATTCTGCTTGTGAAGAATCCGATTCGATATTCTTTTGCTTTCCAAACCATGATTTCTTAGAACTAGTTTTCCTAGTTTTCTACAATAACAACATAAGATTACCAAGTGTCAAAACCACATCTACACAACATAACAATTAATCCAAAGAAACAAAAACCTTTTCTTTCTTTTCCTTCGAATCGCTAGTAGCGTTAAACACCTTCCTCACCGCCGAAAACCATCCCCCTTTCTTCCCCATTAGCTCGTCGAATCATCTTCAAAACAATTACAAAAAAAAAAAAAAAAAAAAACAATGCATAAATATTGAATAAATACCCAATAAAAATCAAACTTTCACAATGAAAAAACTGCATGTAAAACACCCAACCAATAATTTCTTTTGGCATTTCAATCAGAAACTAAGAGGCCCATAAATTCATTGCAGAGAAGAAGATTAATCAAATAAATGAAGAATATATATATGCTCACATTAATGTTGATTGAAGAAGAAATATACCTACAATTGAAGAACAAGAAGATTGAATCGCTCAATTGTTGTTGAAATTATTATAGGCGGAGATATATTATTGTTTTGAAGGGGTTTTTGCTATTTTGGGTAAAATATGTGTGGGCGCTCGGGGGGGGGGGGCAAAAGCAAAAGTGCACTAATTTTTAACGTTATTTTACTAATTTCGTGAAAATAACGTTAAAAAGAGGGGATCGTTAATCAGGCATCATGTGGTGGCGTTGATAGCCGAAAGACAAGGGGGTACATGCACCAATTGGCGTTTGTCTCAATTGCTGAGTGTTATGTGCCTTATGTCCAAGGCTTGATGCAAAACCACAATCGAGCCGGGGGTCTCATTGGAAGCAGCCTCTCTATTTCTACGGGGTAGAGGTAAGGCTGTCTACATCCCACCCTCCTCAGACCCTACCTTAGCTTTGCTATAGGTGGGATATACTGAGTACGATGATGATGATGATTTGCTATTTTGGGTAACGGGTAGTTGAGGATTAGGGGACTAGGGGTGGTTCACTAGTGATGGGATTTATCACTCCCATTGTCCAATAAAATCGTGCCATGTCATCAACCAAATTTCTATCACTAGTGATAGAAATGTAGGCGGGGTGGTATCACTAGTGATAGGAAAGCTATTTAAAAATAGGTTACAAAAGTTGAGGGACCTGAATGCACTTTTCATCAAACTTTGTATTTATTCCATTGCTAGAGGACAAAAGAATTGAATAAAAGGACAAAAGAATCTGATGCTGCATGTCCCAATTTATTGAAGTTCAACGCGTGATACCTGTAACGCGTTCAAAAAATAACGCGTGGTGAGAAGCAAGGCGGCGGTGTAGCGTGATAGTTTCACGCGTTATCGAGCTCCATCACGTACCACCCCGTGTCCTCTTATATTGAACTTTTTTTTTTAAGGTATAGATGAACTGGCAATCCCAACTACTCCAACCTTTTTATCGGGAGTAGCTCAAGTTCGAATCCGGGCACCCCCAAAGGGGGCAGGGCGAAACCAGGCCAACACCACATGGGGCAATTTCTGCCTCCACTGGGGATCGAACTCGAGACCCTGGGCAGGAAACCCCTAGAGGAAAACCTTCCCACCTCCATGCAAACCAATTGGTATACACTTCATCGGCAATTATATTGAACTTTTGCTTTGGCGGGTTAAATGTTTTAGATTAATATGAGTATAAAAATGACCCTTTTTGTTTTTGATTAATTGGTACTTTTGGTCCTTTTACTTTGTTTTTGTTACAAAACACGTCAACTTAATGACTTTGTAAACCTTTGTATGCTAGGGGTGTGAATTACTGATATGGCATGAACATTATACGAAATTTATAGGTTTGGGTTCACTCTAAATGGGTTCGGGGCAGTTTCAGGTTGAACTTGCAAACCGGCTTAGCTAAACCGGCCGGGTCGGGTCAACCTGGGTGGCAGTGGCGGATCTTGCCCGTTGAACCTGTCAGGGCCGAAAGACACGGACACTAAAATTAGCACTACGGCCGAAAAACTTGCCCGGGCCGAACATAGTATATATACAAAATTTCGATCGAAATGCGGAAAATTAGCACTACGGCCGAAAAACTTGCCAGGGCCGTGGCCCTGCCACACCACCACTAAGATCCGCCCCTGCTGGGTGGGTAGACTCGTTTAACCCATTTTTATTTATTATTAATGTGTTTTATGTCATGACTTAAATTGGTTGGGTATTTATGTCATATTTTAAACTTAAAAGAGAAATTCACGTATGTTATAATTATATGTAATCAATTTATAAACATTTGTATTTTTGTTGTAAAACTTTAACTTCAAAATATTGATATAACAAAATTTAAAAATAAACACGGGTCTAACAAGTCGTGTAGGGTCAAACCGTGAATATTTGTGTTGTATTCGGGTTTTTATGTCTGACATGATTTTCAGGTTTGGGTTTGTGTAAAAGTGTTGGGTTGTTACAAGTTGTTGCGTGGGTTTTGAATGGTGTCACTGGTGGCAGAATTGAGAGAAGTAGGGGAGTTGAACTAAACTTATATATCCGTATATATAATATCGATTTCAAATTTAGTTTACTTTTTTTATTATATTATTTTAGATAAATGGGCAAAAAGAGTAAAATAGCCTTATGTGACCATATTTAACTAGAAATATTAACTGAGTTAGGCCTAAAGGACATAACGTACAACATTCTCAAATATTAAATACAAAACTCATCAATTTTAAAGGTAAAGGACACCACCTTCAACTTGATGAAAACATAAATGACAAAACTGGAAATTTACTCTTAATTTAAATATTGGATATTTGAAAAGAATTAGTTTTTTTTTCTTCCATAAAGTAATGTTTTAATTTAATTTAATGCTATCTTTCTTTCTAGTGTTTTAACTTTAAAGTGGCAATCACACTATGGTTTTGAAGAGGTGTGTAAAGTTGTTTGAGACGCGAAACTACAAGACTGGTGTAAATTGTTACATTTAGTTGAATTTTGATATAAAGCCAGATTATTATCCGCTATAAAATCAACTCCTTTTGAATAGTTTTATGGCCAAGCTTTTCCAAGGGAATTTGAATTTGTTATGGTAAAAATTGATACTAATTATTATTATTACTATATATTACTATATATTATTATTATTACTTGAGTAAACTGCAATTTTACCCTCTGAGGTTTGGAGTCATTGGCATGTCTACCCCCCTAAGGAAATAATTGCAATTTTACCCCCCACTGTTTGCTCTTATGTCGCATGTTTACCCCCGGGCCATGTTTCCGTTAGAGATTAGCGTTTTCTGTTAATGGTCAAAGGGCAAATAGGTAAATTCGCGTTCCTGTTGATCTGCAACCTCATATAATCCCCCTTTCATCACTTTGAAACCCTGAACTTCACCTACCTCGAAATTCAAGAGCTCTGCACTGGCGATCAGGCATTCTTCAACAATTACAGCTAATTAGAAGTCTGTTACGAGCATGGATCTTCGATTGTGGAAGGTACGAGCTGAAGATCAGTATTTCGAACCGGCTGAAATGTACCGTAAGTGACATGCAAGCTCACAGAGTCTGAATTAGGTAAACTTTTAACTTTTTTCTGTGTTAATTTGTTGTTGATGTTTGTTTACAGGAGAAACCCAATCTCAATTTACCATAAAATTTCACCATGGAGGTAATTTTATAGAAAACCCAAATAGGAAATACTTTGGTGGGAAGATGAACTACATTGATCATGTAGATTTTAGAGTGTTGAATACTGATGTTTTAGAGGAAATGGTTAAGAAATTAGGATACAATGATGGTTTGTTTTTCTGCATTCATTACAAGGAACCGTACTGTTAGTTGGATTTTGGTCTTAGGACATTAAAATGTGATGTTAACTTAGAGCTTATCTTTGATCATGTGCGTCAAGGAGTCCACATGATAGACATGTATGTTGAACACCGGAGGTCAACAATATTGGAAAATACAAGTGAAGGTCCTGTAGG
This sequence comes from Helianthus tuberosus, assembly GCA_030545235.1. Classification (NCBI taxonomy): domain Eukaryota; kingdom Viridiplantae; phylum Streptophyta; class Magnoliopsida; order Asterales; family Asteraceae; genus Helianthus; species Helianthus tuberosus. The sequence continues at coordinate 1,402 of JARYGA010059372.1, read as the reverse complement.
GGCATGTAAAGCAATTGTTCCAGCATCATTTACAATAAATAATCAGAATCATAGTATGAATGAAGATAAGGAAGAGAGTGAAAGAAGTGATCCTGATTATGAGTATGTTGAGGAAGATAATTTGGTTTATGAAATAGAGGTGGATATGCAGAGGTTCAGGGCTAATGTTGAATTTACTAGGGAAGAACTGGATGGTTCAAGTGATGGGGATCATGATGATGACAGAAGCGAAGAAGGTCATCAGCCTGTTGACCTGGAGGATTTTGAAAGTGGGTCTGATGACAATTCAAGCCTTAGAGATAAGGTTGCCAGGAAGATAAGGAGGAGAAACAAGAGTGCTTTAAAAGGTCCAAATGATCTGCCATTCTATGTTGGTCAGCTTATTGATGACAAGAAAAAGATGAATCAGATGGTGAAAAATTATGCTCTTAAGGCAAGGAGGGATGTGTTTATTCTAAAAAATAAATTGTTAAGGTATAGGGTAGTATGTTTTGGAAGCAATCCACCACTACTTGGTCCTGTAAAAAAAAAGGGAGAAGAGGGGCAAAATAGTAAATGCACCAAAGTAGGGCAAAAATACAAGCACCTTAAAAGGCATACCAAGCCCACCTTTCCTTGGGCAGTTCACATCTCAAGGAACACAGACAAGGATAAGTGGTGTGTGAAGACCATTCATAATCAACACAATTATTTGACAACAAGGGTCGTTTCTTTGTACACAATGAGTTCGATTGCCAGAGAGATCCAACCTATGATTGAAAGCAATCTAGACATGTCAATTCAAGTAATCCAAAGTCAACTGCTTCGGAAGCATCAACTAGAAATATCACTACATAAGGTCTTCAGAGCCAAGAGTATAGCAACTACGAAGATCTATGGTGATTACCAAGAACAGTATGGTCTGCTAAGGTCATACTATGATGAACTTCTAAAAGCTAACCCAGGTAGTACAATTAAAATTGATGTGGAGCCATGTGGGAACTTAGCTAGTCCTACAAGGCAGTTTCGAAGGGTTTATTTTTGTTTTGCCTCTATGATGAGAGGATTTAAGATGATTGGAAGACCATTGCTGGGTGTGGATGGTTGTTTCATGAAAGGTCCATTTCCTGGACAGATCTTGAGTGCTGTTGGTATTGATGGGAATAATAGCATATATCCAGTTTGTTATGCCCTTGTTGAGGCAGAAACAACACAAACCTGGAAATGGTTTTTGCAACTGTTGAGAGATGACCTAGGGTGTACGGCTGACTCTTGTTTCACCTTCATCAGTGAGAGACAAAAGGTAATAAGTTCTTAAGTGTTAATTAATACATTGCAAAAAACTTTGGTAGCAAAATATTGTGATTAATTGCATTTTGTATCACAGGGTCTGATTCCTGATATGCTAGCTGTTTTTCCTAAT